>CM046834.1:41952990-42235166 GCA_025618425.1 Heliocidaris tuberculata | reverse complement strand
GGTGAATAGGCTTCAATAGCTTTTGTGTTTATTAGCAGGCTATGGTCCATTCTAGATCATTCATATATGAGAGGAAAATAATCATTTAAAATTCATTTTCAACTCTGAAACCTCAAATTTGTAGCATATTAAGAGTTGAAGAGTCCCTGAATCAGGTAATCTAGCAAATTTAAAGAAAATAAAATTTTGCTTAGAGCAATTTTGTTGTCTGCTTTTGACTACTGCAACAGTGAATGCTTGACACAGTCCCACATAGGCAAGGGCCTGTGAGTGCATGTCTAGAGTCCTGACGTACAATATGTGATGTAATATTTTTGTACAAAAAATTGTATAATTTCACACATGTAAATTTCGTATTTTATCAAAGTAAGAAATTTTGTCATGAAGAAACAAAGAGGAGCTTCAGTAACATATTGTTTTTGTATGTGTTGTACAGGTATCACTAGAGCATGAAATTCTTCTTCATCCAAGATACTTTGGACCAAATCTACTCAACACTGTCAAGCAGAAGTTGTTCACAGAAGTTGAAGGGACCTGTACAGGGAAGTGAGTAATTCCATAGCCTTCAATACTGTTTTGATAGATATTTTGTTTATTGCAGTTTGTGTATTGTGTGCAATTGGTAGAATAAATTTTAAATGTCTGATTTTAATAGGGAGTAATGGCAGAAAATAATGAAATTCAACTTCTATAGATAAACCTGTTCACAAATATATTCAAATTTTATGCGTACTTTTAAAACAAAGGTTGTTCTTGACTACCTGAAAACTTGTCAGAGGTTTGTCAGATGTAGCAACAAGTAATGTATGCAAACTGGATTCCAGGTATAATAGTTCATTCTTTAATAACAGGTTAATGGAATACCTCGTTAGTACTTAGTAGGTCCCCAGGAAAGAAACGTCCATAAATTTGAATAACTTTGTGAACAGGTCTATTCCTTCTGGGCCGACTTAATTTGATTTTGTGTTTAAAGTAGATATTCATTGATTTTTAAAACTGACTTAAGTTTCATTATTGCGTAGGTGAAGCTTAGACCGGACAAGTTTGTCAAAATTCGACGCTTGCAAACATTCGAAGTAATGATTATTATCAATTACAAATTGCTAAAATACAGCCCCAACATAGCACCTGAACAGCTCTCCGAAAGCCGCTGAAATGTGTGACGTCAAAGGCAGGACGTTAATTGCACAAGCAGACGATGTCCCATAACATCTCACATATTTTCAGTGCCTGTTTTGTCATCTTCTCTTCAGTTATTTCACTTCACTAGCATTAGTCTATTATGTTTAATCCATATATTGCCTCACTCTAAACCCGTGCATGGGTTTATTTGGATGGAAAATGAAGCGTTACAAGAATAAAGGAATCAGTTGCTTGTAAACAAAATAGACGCCATTGCATTCACAGCTGCATACACCGCTGGACGTTCGGCGTTGAATGAGGGATAAATACCGTCCTTGCAATCATTCAGCGGGCTTTTTAATTTGAAAGTGTGGTTTCTTTGATTGTTCATTAACCCTCATCCTATATATTTACAAACAAAAGATTTCAGTAATCAGAATCTGTTTCATTCCCATTTTAGAATGGTGTGAAATATGGGCACGTTTGAATACACTAAATTCTTTATAATTTGAGAAATAACTGCACTGCACTTATGTTCATTCTTTATGGGACGTCGTCTGCTTGGACAGGATTGTTCCCTTTATTGACGTCATTGAAACATTGTTATTTTTTTGGCGAAGCGCTTGTATATCGCAGATGCTGGGAGGTAGTTTTATTTGTATTATTGTTTAATTACCGGATATGTAGTTGACTTTAAACTGATACGATTGCTATCTGTTAACTTGCCAGTTTCTAGTGATACATTATTTATCATATTTGTGATTTTCTTTGAATGTGTACTTTAAACTGTTCACTGTCTGGAACACAGTTTGAATCAAGCTGGAGAAGGACAAAAAGAATCACATGCACAAGACTTTGATATCTCATCACTCTCACAAAAGTCTTACTTGTGATAAATATTTGCCAATTTGGGGGAGGGGCAATTAAACAGTTGAAATTAACCCTTTCGAGACAATTGACCACATTTTGTGGTTTGGCTCAATAACTTTTTATTCAGAGCTCTAAAAAATATACCAGATACATGAGTAGAAAGAGCAAAAATTTCTGCACACACTATGTCCATTTTTGTTGCATTACCATATTGCGTTTGATGCCAGGAATTTTAAAAAGGAGAATAAGATTGAACATCCTTAAATTGGCAACACATTGAGAGATTCAAAATCATTGTTTTTTGTCCAAATTGGCAACTTTTTTAACTTTTCGACAAAGTTCCTAACCATGTATATTATTTTCAAGACATTACATCTTATTAGAACCACGTAGCACTAAAAGAAAAATATTATTGTTGCCAATTTGCAGAGCAAAATGTGATTAATTGAGCTCTTAAAAATTCTGTCCTGAAAGGGTTAAGTGGATATCTAATGAAAAAAAGAGGATATTACAAAATATATAAAGATATTGTGTACATGGTAGGATGTGACCCTCTGACACACCTTTTTCTTGCAACATAGGTATGGCTTTGTCATTGCTGTGACAACTATTGACAATATTGGAGCCGGGATGATTCAGCCAAGCAGGGGCTTTGTGCTCTATCCTGTCAAATACAAGGCTATCGTATTCAGACCCTTCAAGGGGGAGGTGGTCGATGCTGTGGTCACTCAAGTCAACAAGGTAATAAATAACCAATGCTAAACTCTGTTTCTTGGCTGCTTCTTCTTCTGCCACTGCCCTTGACATTTAATTGTAACCCTGAGTTTTTGTTTTGTTTTGTTTTAATTGTACTCCTTATGACATTTACTAGTATTGTTTGCTCTTTTTTTGCCAGAAGGGGAAAAAAATATGAATTTTGATTACATGGAGTGGAAATTTAAGCTGTCTGGTTTAAGGTTCTAATTCATGTACTTCCAAATCAAAGGTAATGATCAAGTTTTTTGAAGAACTACTTGGAGTATTTTTTTTTCTTTGAAGCAAGTACAAAGGAGCAGTTCACTTTTTGCCTGACCCGATAATAATTCAAAGGTATGCTCTGTAAACTTATAAATTGCATTTGAAAATAAGTATTTTTCATGACATTTTACTTCTATATTTATTCATTCTTGCTATATTAATAGTCCATATAGTTATAATACTCCTATATTATGTTGGTTTATGTAATGTGTAATTATTACATATGATTATAAAATTGTTCATCTTTTCTTTCTTTTGATGTCCACTCCAGGTTGGGCTTTTTACAGAGATCGGACCTCTGTCTTGCTTCATATCAAGACATGTTAGTACAGTTTTTATTTTGGTCTTTTCAGTGGAAATTTAAACCCAACATTGAGTTGTACATGTAATATGCAGGATCTAGAAAATGCCATTGTCATAACAACATATGTAATATTAAGTCATAGTCTAAATGGTATTATAGTTCAGAAACTAACTTTATCAGATACACAAGGGTTTTGGTCTTTTGGATGAGTTGTCTTGTTCTAACATGATGTTTTTATGTTCTCATTCTGTCAGGCACACTATATAAATAAATGAAATAGATGAAATTTCACACGATTGATATACTGATACATGCAGTAACCCAATGAAGTGGTATTGAAATTAAATATTGTTATATTTATTGATTAGTGTTATTTATGAATGACTGGTTAATGGTAGGTTTAAAAGAGGGCAGGTTGTTTGAATGTTGACTTTAGTCTTTTGTTTGTTTTAAATCATTATTTTTATTTTAATTTGCAGTCCATTCCTGCTGACATGGAATTTGATCCCAACTCAAACCCACCTTGTTACAAGACAAAAGATGAGGTAGAGTAATTACATTGACATTGGTTATTCATTATTGAAGTGAAATTATGCAACATGATTCCTGAACATCATAGGGAAGTAAGGGAACAATTTCTGAGGGAGTATTTTACTGGGCATTTGTTTTAATTTGAGTTTTTGATGTTCCAAAGACTTTAGATGAATAATCACAGCAGAGAAACATGTTAAATAGTAGGCTACCTTTAAAGCTAGTTTCACACCTTGTTTTCAGCTGTTTAGCAAAGAAGTATAAATTGTCTAAAAGAAGAATATATGCAATACATGTATTACACCTAAGCTAATAATTTTCTTGACAATTGCCATTGCTTTTTCGTTTCTACATGATTAGATTCAACCACTGAGGAAATTTCAGAAACAAATTTGCATTTCTTAGTGTTTGTATTTTTATTCTATTTTTATTTCATATTTGTAGGATATAGTTATCCAGCAAGATGATGAGATCAGATTGAAGATTGTTGGAACCAGAGTGGATGCTTCAGACATTGTAAGTTGAGGTTTTTGCAATATTATTTACAGTGGCGAATCCCAAGGTGTGTTCAAGAGGGCCAGTATTATTTGGGGAAACTGCATAACAACGCTGCTGTCATTTTTATACATAAAGCCATCTTAGGACCTACAGAATATTGTTTCATTTAATTTATCTGTTATGTCTTTATGATGTAGCCAATATTATAAATTTATCTAATGTATAAAATTTTGATAATTAATACAGTACTTCAGGACAGTCCTTCACTTATTTTCAGGTCTAATCAAGCAATATCTTTCTATTGTTGATATGATCATGTTTCAAGTTTACCTTTATTTTTATTGCCTAATATAAAATTATTATGATGCAGGCTACTTTGAAATATTTGTGATAAAAAAAGCTTGTAATAAATTTTGCATCTTTTATCATTCCTTTTACAGTTTGCAATTGGAACCCTCATGGATGATTATTTGGGTGAGCTTTTTATTTCTCTTTGATCAACCATGTATAAAAATGATTATTTGCTCAAGATTTACTTATATCTGTAGTAGTAATGATTATTCAATGTACAGACTCTTCTATAAGAATAAATATTTCTCTTTGATCAACCATGTATAAAAATGATTATTTGCTCAAGATTTACTTATATCTGTAGTAGTAATGATTATTCAATGTACAGACTCTTCTATAAGAATAAATATTTATCATATAGTATGCTCTTTTACATCATGTACTTTGAATCCTAGTTCATATTTGCACGAGTTCTGGGCCCCGTTGCATAAAACTTACCATTAACGGTAACTTTGCCATCAATGGTATCTCCCGTGGAAACCTTGATTTTGATTGGCTATCGAGTGATGTTACCATGGTAGTTACCATTAATGGTAAGGATTTCTGTCTGTTTGAAGAAGAGATGGGGACTTGATTACTTCATATGTTTTTTCTTTTAATGGAGTTGTAATGATTGTAGGATTATACCTCTCTAAAATACTTGAAGGTGAAGAATGCCTTCAAGTTACATTCTTTTCTTTTTTTTTTTCTTAAGAAGTGCTCTGGGTGTCCAATCTTCTTCATTATTTGATTTATTTTACTCATGTTATGCTTTGTATTAAATAGGAAATGGATAATTCTAATTTCGTAAACTTGTGTACTTGATACATTCATGTCTTTTACATGAAAATATATTTCTCAGGGGGCTCTTGAACTTTTTAACAGCAATTTAACTAAATAAGGAAGATAGTGGATCTACTTTGAGGCTACAGAGGCTTTCTCAGTAGCCATTGGGGCAAAATCACTTTTAGCCCCTGCGTTTTTTTTTTTTTTGGCATTAGTCATATTATATTATAAATTGTGTTTGCAATATAATTTCTTATGTGATTTCATGGGATATAACAGTGATATATCTCTTTGATCAGTTTTATTACTTTCAAAAACTAGATAATACATATTCATATGATTATTCTTCAATTTTTTCTTTTTTTTTCCTCCAGGTCTTGTGAGCTAACATTCCAGCCTGCACCTCAACATGATCATACTTATGGACATAACAACATGAGGCACCCTTGTTGATATGATTAAACATCATTTAATACTTATTATATTACATCTTATTAGAATATGAACATTTACCTGTGAGTTTCACTCCTTCACAGGCTTAGGAATTAAGGAAAAATCAAACCTCTCCATGAAAACAATGTGGAAGTTGGAACATTACTTCTGATAATAGTCATAATGGAGAATCATACACTGGTAAGAAATATAAGGATTTGAGGAACTTGGAAGCTTAAGTACATTACGTAAAAGAGAAATAATGAAATGAAATCGAAGGTTCAGAGTAGAAGTTCTTTGATTTATTTTTCAGTCAAGGTGAAGTTGGTAGATATGTTTATCTTTCTGCTTGTTCCTAAATGCTACTTGAGAAGTACCATCCAGCAAAAAAAAAAAAAAAAAAAACAGCCAAGGACATTCATTTTCTCTTAAGAAGCTAAAATGGCATGGTTGTAAGGGATGGATTCTTGGTCATTAATAGTAGAAAGCAAAAAAAGCATTATCAAGTATATGTAACATGCCGAATTCATTAGTAGTACAGTGTAGATTCTGAACTAGAAGAGTTTTTCTGTTGTTTAGTTTTACACATGCAACAAGTTAACTTTTTGATCTGATATTCACATTTCCAGTTATTGGAAACAAGTTCATAATTTTTGTCCCACAGAGAAATGAAACAAAACAAGATAATTACTTGGACTGTATAAGTTTATTTTCCAGTAGTCTCGGCTTAACTGTCCATTGACAACTCTCGATGTAAGAAAGCCCATGCCATTATTGCCTGTGAAAAGTGGAGAAAAGGAGACAAATAAGATTTTTTTAAAAGAAAGAAAACTAATGTCTTGAATAAGGAGATTACCAAATTTAGCAATTTGTGTTGTCAACTGTAAATCTATGGTAATAAGAAAAACAAGTGAATGAGTAAATTACGCAATGCGTAATAAATGTCCCCGCCGGAAGTGCAGATCTGTGGAAATTAACTAGCCTGAACCTTAAAACTTCAGTGAAAAACTTTAGTGAATAAAATAATAATGTTACTGCATGCAAAAGAAGAGAATACCAACAATGCATGCGGTATAGCCACAATCAGGGTGCAAAACCATTTGCACTTGGGTCCAAAAATGAAGTATGCAATGGAGTTGTTTCATCAACCCCAAATTGTTCATGAATACCCTTGGGTTAACACCCTGCAATATCCTGAAGGAAACTATCTTGGTTATCATTTTATGATTAGCAACACAACGGGGTGAGGTAGGTGTTACGGACACTACGCAAAGCTACAAAAATGGAATTTTCCAGCATTATTTATCTTAATACTAAAATACTTTGCACTTCTTTTTGGAATTTAATGGCAATTTGTGAAAAATAAAACAATTCGCACTCACTTCAGTCCATAAAATAGATGCGGTATACACATCAGTGGCAACGAAAGGTCAAATCTCATAAATGCCAGTTATTTCAAAACCTGAAACTTTTTAAAAAGCCAACCAAACACTGGTAAATGAGACAAATTCCAAACTTTAGTCCCATCTGTATACATATAAAAACAAATGAACTTGCTAGGAAGGCTTGTTCACTATCATAAGTTGTCCAAAATAACTTATGTACAATTTCCAGTAGGGTGTTACGGACACTACATAGTATACATGTTATTCATTGGTGCAATATATAAGTTATCCATTTGCTTTTTTCCTGTCATTATTGTTGTTGCTGCATATCTTGATGCCTAATTACAATTTTAAATCCAATAGAGAGTATCTTTTCAAATCTGTTCATTGCAATTTTTCAGTCTGAGGTACAAAAGCTGAAAAAACCCCAGTAAAATGCATCTTCAAATTGTTAAAAGTTGATAGAATTAGTTAATACTACTAAACTTTTGTACCCAAAAGAATGGCCAAAACATACTTTTACACTACGTCCATATAAAAAACAGACACTCATTCTAATTTAGTGCATATCCTGCGCTATATGATGTCAAGATTAAGTACTTTACAATTGACTTTAGTCTGTTACGGACACTACAGGTCACTTTGTTATTGACATATATTCATTTATCAAGTACCTTAAAGCGGGGTGAATAGGAACAAAAGTGGAAAAAAAATTCTTGGTAATTTCATTTTCAAAGTTATAATGTAAACTCATCAAAATTATTTGCGTTATTTAGTGCATACATGTACCTCTAGCTGACCAATAATGACTTACATGATGGGAATTACTTAATATTTACCCCAGTGTGGAATATGATATGATGGTCTGAAATATGTTTACAAAATTTGATCTTCAGACCTACTGAAGTGAATCATCAGATTTTGCAACAAGACCTCACAAATATGGTCTTGCATATAATTCATGTGAAAGAAATTGATGGCAATAGGGTTTATATATTTTTTCTTCATTTTCCTTATTTACATTTTTTTTTCCTGAATAACTGGGGTGAATAGGAACAGACTACCAAGCAATTATGATTCAGACTTTCTGATGCCAAAACATACCTTAAGCACCTAAATACATATCACATATGTACCAAAGACATAGTAATCACGATATTTTAGATGTACAATGTAGATCGAGGTATGAAAAGCCTGAAAACTCAATGGCATTCTTAGAACAGTCATTTCCAGGCTCCTTAAGAACCCCAACACCCTACATGTATCTGCTATAATTTGGAAAATATTACTTCACACAATAAGTTAAATTAAATAAATCTAAAGACAATCTATACACATTCCAAATAGGATTATCCATCAAATACATCATGGGGTCTTTATCTTAATAAAAAGTATGAAAATTCAAATACTAGTTTTCTGATTCCCCTTCATTCCCTTCCAATTACCCAACAGCTATTGTTTACTGCCAATAATTTGCAATGCCTGTTTTCCCATATCATTTCTGTAATCAAGCAGCTCTAAAGCCATGATGCAAACTATATTAAAACAAATTCCATTTTCACTAACACACGGTACCGTTTTGATGCCTGTAATGATTTAAAAGATAGGCCTTTGTCAGTTGTCATTTAAATTTATGATAATGCATTCTGATGTTTCTGAAAGCATTCTCTTTTCAAAAACCCATTAAGTACAAACCCCTTCCCCAATAAATTTAAAAGTATTTGTATACAAGTAACAGTTTAAAGAATGTATATTTCATAATTTTCCATTCTGTTCCCATTCAAACCAACACCGGGTGAATAGGAGCAGTCACAATATTCCACATAAAAATTAAATCTGATGCTGATGGAATTTCTTTTACATGTCAATAGAAAGGTAGCATGAATAGACATTTCATGGTGCCAAAACATTTGCCACTGGCGATGTAATGAATATGTTGTGAGGCAAAATGTGTCGAAACTGTTCCTATTCACCCCGTTTCATGGTTTGAAATGATAACCATGTGTTTTTCTTCTGCCAGCTTTGATCTATGAATATTATTTGGTCTATTCCTGAAATAAGAACATTTGAGAGATGATTCCTATAATCAGTTTATATAGGAATTCTTGTAATCTAGGGTACAAAAGGCTAAAATTCCAATAAACCACAATCTCAAACTGATAACACTTCAAATTGTCAGGGTATCTGTGAAAATTTTTACACAAAAGACACACGTTAATACCAGCTGCATATAACAAGACATTAATTCTGTTTTAGTGCATAAAAATGTAGTATGATGTCAAAATTAACTAACTGTCCGTAGCTTGTTACAGATACTACAGCTCATACTAGTTAGTACAGGCACAGTGATCATTTGACAATGTGTTTTGTGCCAACTTCCATTTGGGGGCAGTGTTTCGGCAGTTCATGAAATAGGAAACTTCAAGAGATGGTTCTTTTGTGCAATATATTGTCCAGTGAGAACCAGAAGGGCATTAATGCCATAGACATTTTGCATTGTTATCACCCTTCTGGTTTTAAACAGTTAATCAATAATGCCCTTCTGGCTTTCACCAACTGTACATATTATAGACTTTAATTGAAATAATGTATTTTCTCATGCAAAAGACATGCATCATACATATTTGATGTCATAGACAGCTTTTACATTCTTAAAATTTATTTCAGAACACTGTTATCCAGAAAAGGAAGTACAGTTTGGCTTGCAGGCAATAGTACTATCCCTTCTGTAGTGTCCGTAACACAGATCTGTAGTGTCCGTAACACTGGCTCCTACTCTTTTCTAACCTTGACATTGAAACTAAAACACAATGATGCATTTTATTTGATACTTTACTACATCTAACTGATACTGTTGAAATAAAATATTAATATCAAATTAATCCTAAGTCAAGTTTTGTTTTATTTTTTTGAATAAAATTCATGTAAAATACCTTATTTGTTTGCGAAATATCATATCCGGGAGAAGACCTTCCATGGAAAGAGAAAATTTTTAATTTATGTGGAGACATATTAAGAAGAGCAACTGTAAAAAATCAAATTTGAATTACAAATTAATAGTATTAATAGTTATCAAGCTGTATTTTTAGACATTACACACTTGTGTTACGGACACTACATGTGTTACAGACACTACTAATGGCATTTATTAAATTCGTTAAAAAAAAACTGTTATGCTTAGCGGAATATTATTATACCTCAGCTAGTCCCCGGGGTAGTTACATAAAGCAAAGCATATAAGAGCTTTGAAAACATTTTCATGTAGCAGGAATGACACCGTTACGGACACTACAGGAAATTCCGGACACAATTTATGATTGCAATGGGGGCATATATTTTTGTAAAGTTTGTATCTATGTTTGATTTTTTGTTTCTGATGATAGGACAATATGTTACTAAGAAAATATAACCAATTACCAATCAATATAATGTTAAAATATATGAATTATAGAGGTAAAATTATGCACATAGCTGTTTTTCAAAAAAGTGTTACACTTGTCTCTTTTCACAGAAATAACCACTGTATCGCAATTCTGGGGTCAATTCTCAAGCCGTAAAAAAATACCGAGTGGAGATAAAAAGGACTATAAGATGGCATAAACAGATGTGGCATATGTTGTGTAATTTCATGGTAACAACATAAGAAAAAAGACAGTTTTTCAAAGTGCAAATGCGTAACAGCCAAAAAGTGGTATTTTTGGCCCTCTATTACCATCCTCACACACCCAACACACATGAAATTCAAACAAAAGTTGCTGCGAGATGAAGAACTCATATGGTCCAACATTTCAGGCCACAAGACATTTAATTAAATAACTTTGTGTTTCCAGGAGAGATGTGTAACGCTTGTAGGTAGAAAGTTGCACCCTGATTGTGGCTATACCGCATGTATACAACTGAAATATAAAACATGAAAACATTATGAACCTTCAGCTAATTTGAATAAATTTGCATAAATTTGCATGAATAATGAATTTCAAAATTCTGTGTAGAAGTTTGGAAGCCCCCACCCAGCCCTATCAGATAAAACAATCGGAATCAAAATCCGATGTGAAATAAAGGAGAACTAGCATTTTTCGTCAATTTTGAATAAATTTGCATAAATTTGCATAATTAATGAATTTCAAAATTCTGTGTAGAAGTTTGGAAGCCCCCACCCAGCCCTATCAGATAAAACAATCGGAATCAAAATCCGATGTGAAATAGAGGAGTAGCATTTTTCGTCAATTTTGAATAAATTTGCATAAATTTGCATAATTAATGAATTTCAAAATTCTGTGTAGAAGTTTGGAAGCCCCCACCCAGCCCTATCAGATAAAATAATTGGAATCAAAATCCGATGTGAAATAGAGAAGTAGCATTTTTCGTCACTTTTGAATAAATTTGCATAAATTTGCATAATTAATGAATTTCAAAATTCTGTGTAGAAGTTTGGAAGCCCCCACCCAGCCCTATCAGATAAAACAATCGGAATCAAAATCAGCCAAGAAATGACGGAGAAGTAGCATTTTCTAACATTTGAGCACACACGGACAGACGGACGGACGGACACACACACACACACACACACACGCACACACGAACGGAGCCCGTTTCATAGTCCCCTCGCGAACTTCGTTCGGCGGGGACAATAAGGACAATAATCAAAAAGGTAGATAATCAGTCTGGGATTTCACACTGCCATGCAAATATAAGGTGAAACTCCGCAAACAAGTTTGTATATACATGTATATACTAGGTGTTACAAAAAACATTTCCCACTTTTGATCCTTAATAGTTCAAAAACTATATATCACATAACACTGACATTGATATGAGCAATAGCTGAATAGTGTACAATTTTGTTAGAGGTAATTTAAAAATGAAAGCATAAATCAGTTTCATTAAATTCAAGATTAATTTTGAAGTTAGGGTTCAGATTTTGCTCTATTTTCAACCCTCTGTACAAAACTTTAACTTTGCATAGGGGTCAATTGGTGTGTATGGGAGTGTGTGGTTAACACCCAGATGATGGTCCTGGACAGTGGCCAGGGTTTGAAAGCTTTATTATTTATTCATGAGGAATTCCACTATCACATCTAGTCTTTATTCATCCTCTGGCATTAACTGTGCAAAGTCATTTCACTGAGATGTCATTTTAATGAATTTTGAAGCAATCAAAGTAATGCGAAGTGATTTAAGTCATTCAAAGGATAGGAATATTGATGTTGTCCTTGATGATGATGATGATGATAATGATGAAAATGATTGTTAGCTGGAATGAAATGTAGTGTATGCAAGCACATGGAAACATGTGCTTACTTTTTTCATGTATATGCATTTTACCCTTTTCATGTATATGCATTTTACCCTTTACCATGAATTCAGACTAGCAGTGCCCAGGGCAAACCATCATGAATTATTAATAAAGCATTCATGTGCCTTGGAGCAAGAGACCAGAAGCCTGGTCAGCAGAGCTCTGAAAAGGTGATATTCATGTCCACTGTTCAGGGTCATTGTAAGCACACACTCACATACACATCATTGGTTCCTGTGTAAAGTTCAAGTTTTGTACAGAGGGTTAAAATTTGACCAAAATCTGGAACCTAACTTTAAAATCAATCATGGATTTAATGAAACTTATTTATGCTTTCACATTCAAATCACCTCCAACTAAATTGTACACTATTCAGCTATTACTCATATCAATGACAGTGTTATCTGATATATAGTTTTCGAACTATTAAGGATCAAAAGTGGGAAATGTTTTTTGTAACACCTAGTATATATGTGAGGCCCCTCCAAAATAGGGCACCCTTTCATTTTTTTCTATTTGTTACATCATGTATATATTTAGTGAATTATCTTAACCCCTCCGGTAGGAAGACACCCCACACCCCTAATTTATATAATGGACTAATCCCCAAGACCCCTTTGCTCAGCTTGGTCAGCACATGTGGTCATCATTCTTATTGTTGATGCCCAATAACCAAGTGACTGACCATTGTTTTCTCTTCTTACTTTTAATTACAGGTAAGAAAAGTTACTTTCTTATAATATTTTTGCAATAATTGTTATACATATATATTATTTCAATGACAGTGATAATCTAGAGAACATTGCAATATGTTATCTCATCTTATGATTTTATTACATGATTTCTTCCTATATTAACTTGGTAAACTGTTAATAGGGTGTCCAAAGTCACACTGAAAAGTGTCAGCTTAAAAACGTGCTGATTCAGGGGGGAAAATGGCACAATTTGGGGGGCAAATTCATCCTGTTATTACAATGTGATCTGAATTAATTTTTATCTCATATTTGGAATGTATGGAAAGAGAAAATCCTGGTCATTCTTTTGACACTAGGGGCAAGTTTTTAGGCTCACTAGAAAATTAAAATAAGAGATAAATTGCAAACCCTTATATTTGTGTGTATTCAGATTGCCATTTCCCCATGCGTTTCCTATGGGAAACTGAAATTTCTGTTTTACACAAATTTTGTCACTTTTTCGCAATTTTACACTGTGATCTGATATTCAAACCTTGAAAAAATTCATACCATCAGAAAGATTGTAAAATTTCCTATCTGGTCATGTAAGGGTCAAGTTTTTGACATTAAATATAAGTCGTAACAGGTTTCAGAAGCTCAATATTTGGATTTGTGTGTGTCCCATTTCTTAACTACATAGCCTATGGCAGGAAAAAGCTGAAAAATGGTCCGATTTCATTCTCTTATTTTACAGTAATTAACTGGAATTTTTCATGAAATATCATATTTCTCAGTTTGATGGTTATTATTTTTCAAATCCAGAAAGAAAATTTAATATCATTTTGAAATAAGAAAAATAATTTTTTTCTCCGGACACCCTACTGTTAATATGACTGATGTCAATGAATTCAAAGTAGAATTCATTACTATATTTCATTTGATTGTGTATGCTTGTGAGTACTGTATATAGATACAGTAATGGTTAAACTTTGTATATATTTTTGTAGTTTAACCAAATCTAGAAGTACAGTGAAACGTATGTAGACACACTTTATGTATAGAACATTGTATATAGTCCAAGTCATGCTGAGTGCATTAGTACATATATATATATACACTCTTTTACACTTGGCACCCCAGTACACTGTGTTATGTAATGATCATGAACTTGGAAGGCTCATTGCCTTGACCACTGGAAAGTCTGTTACTTTTTGGATCTACCAGATGGCAGTATAAACATGTATATTTAGATTTAAGTCCTTGCATACCAGTATACAGTAGTGTAAGTAATATTGTACAGTAGTTAGTGACTTTGAGAGTGAAAGACTTACTTTGGAATGTATATAGCAGTAAGGGATCAGCTCAGAATAGTCAAGAATGTATGTAGTTTGGTTGATGTTAGTTTCAGGGACTATAGCACACGAGTTCCCTAGTACTTTAGGGATCATCTCGAAAGTTTGTAGCGTTTTACGTTTCGTATGTAGAACAAAGGATTTAGTCACTTGTAATGTATTTTCTCTTTGTTTCTTCATTGATTGGTAGAAAAGGTTAGATATATCGATTGGGATATTAGTTATTGATGTTATTTTGAAGACACTTAGTTATAGATAGAATGAAGAAATGATAAAGATAGATTTTCCTTTTACTTTATGAGTTATTTATTAAAGCATTTATGAGGGAAATATAAGGATCATTATCCTGTTAGCATGTATGTTAGTAGACATAATGAGAGACTGATAGATTATGTTTATCCTTGATTATGTAATCATTGTTATTGAATTGTTTTGGAAAGAACCTAGTTAATAAATCATTCTTATATTGTTGATGCCCAATAACCAAGTGACTGACCATTGTTTTCTCTTCTTACTTTTAATTACAGTTTTAATACCATCCCTCCGGGGAGCGGTAACATATATATGTTGTAAATATTTTGTACAAAATGTTAAAAAAAATGACTTCTTTTGTTAATAAAGCCTCAATGTCTTGGTATACCTCGCATGCATGTTTAAATACATGCCCACTTACAGTCATCAGCTCACATAAGGCGACATAAAAGGTAAATAAACCAAAGAGGATTTATTTCTATTATGTGAATCATATGAATTTTACCAATACTCTTAAATGTGCTCTTACTGGATATGAGTAGAGATCAAAGATAAGAGGAAATTAAGGAAGAAAATCTGAATATTTTGGGTGCATTGAACTTAATTGATAGAATATCTACAGCCAAATTTTCACATCCAAATTATATTATAGGATTCAGCAGGGGTACCAGTTGATTTAAGCCATATAGCCTGAAAAGAGACCCACACATGTACATCTTGGAGCCATATACTTTGTGTACAATTTAAAGCCTGAAACTCTGGCAATAGCCTGAAAACTGACAACCCTGATTATTAAAGGCTATTCTTTATTTATCCATTAAAAAAATCCCTCTTTCATAACAGTGGGGTCACTGAGGTATATTGGTAAAGGCTCTTGACTCGATGCAACTCGTACATTTGCCCCTTTTTCAATCCAGGAATATTAAATAGGTAAATGGCAATGCTGGGGTAATAATAATTGCAGGCCCGCATGACGAGCAGTATTGATACATGTGCTAATGTGGCTACCCTGGATAAGACCAAATTCTCATTATTATTACTGTTATTATTAACCCAAAATTCCAAAAAGATTTATATTCAGATATGAAAGCCTCATGGACATTTTCTACAATGTATCTTACCTGGTCCACCCCTCCTCCACCCTCATCTGGTAAAGAAGTGACCCCCGTCTGTGTGCAACTTCAATAGAAACTTATGAAGACCCCACTAAGAATGCCCCACCCAGCTCCCCCAGAACCTCCAACTCCCTGCCCCCACCAACCCTGCACTATACAACATTTCTCACCTGATCCACCCCTCCATCACCCTCATCGGGTCCAAAGTGACCCCCGTCTGTGTGCACCTTCAATAGGAATGTAGGAAGGCGGTGCCCACGATGGTCCCTTGTTTTGTCCCTCAACCTTGCCATGTACTTGGCAGGGACCCAGGCAGGCACTCTCTGGTCACTCATGGAGGATGTGAGGAGTATGGATGGATAGGTCTGGTGTAGTTCAAGAAAGTTATGAGAGAGAGAGAGAGAGAGAGGATGACAGACGGAACATATTGAGAGTGAGAGAGATAGGAAGAGAGAGAGAGAGGGAGAAAGAAGAAAGGGGATGGGAGAGATATCAAGTATGAGGAAGGTTGAGAGATAAAGGTAATACAGGAGAATGAAAAAGAGAAGAGTGAAAAGATAATTTTATATTTCTACTTCTAATCTATAACTGGCTATCAGTTCTAGCCCATCCAGCATATGGCCCAATGAGCTTATCATGTCATCCAGTACTCTGAGTTTAATGCTTTATCCAGTATTTAAATGGATAGCAAAATGAATGCACCAAAGAATTTTATCTTTTCTAGTGCATATTCTTCATAGTGCATGTGTATGCTGAAGAAAACGTCTCACAAAATAATAATTAATAGTTCTTTATAGCATGTCCAAATCTTGTTCATAATATGTCAAACATCAAAATGACAGATCCTTAGGGGCCTGGTACAAATCTTACCTGTGACCGGAGATTGTAGTAAGGGCAATAGGCTGAGATATAATCCAGTTCAGCAGCACTTCCCCAGGGGTCACCCCATTCTTCTAGTTCTTGTGAGGTCAAAGGTGAAGTGGAGTCTAACATGGATGACAAGACATCTACAAAAGGCATCTGTATTGCACAGAGAAAAGAATGTGAAACAGGACAGAAAAGTTTGAACCTTGACTGCAGGATGAGCATTCAGTATGTATTTGTTTGCATCAGGATCATGTTTCTATATTTCCTAATAGGCCTTTACATTGCATTATTATCCAAATAAAAATAAGGATTAGATCATAAACTTAAATCCACATGTGAAAATACACACAGACACAAAGAAAGACTATACCTGTTTTTTTTTTCAGATCTGGTACTTCCCGTTTCAAAGATAACCACCCTTTACCAATGTGCCATTTCAATTCCTATCTTGTCGTTGGGCTGAAAAAATATGTAATATATATTACAACACTGCATAAGTGTTGGTCCAGGAGTAAAAGTTCTAGACTTGCCTTGTTTATTTTTGCAAGTCTTAGGTATCATGATAGTAGTCTGGGCCATAAATATTCATGAACCTTACTAGACATAGCTGTCAACTTACTACATGGGCTTTACTATGAAGTTAGTTGACAACTAAGAATAGTAAGGTTTTATGAATATGGGCCAACGACTACAGACAATCATGTGACACTTACTCTCATAACTGCAGCTCTTAGCAGTTCTGGCCTCTGGTTGCACAAGACCCCAAGGAGTAGAGCCCCTGCACTGGCTGCCCATCCAGCCGTCAGAGCTGGCCGAGAGAAACCAGAGGAATGCAGGAACTCTATGCTGCATTCAAAGTCCTGGAAGATGAACGATACAAGAAGACTCATCAATTGCTTTTGGTACAATTATCTAGGGTGTTTAGGGTGTAATGTGTGTGGCATTATGTAGAAGCTTTGCTCAGACTCACAGCAAACAGGCAAAGAATTTTATACTCTGTGGTACTTGTACAATGGCATATACTCAAGTTAACCCTGCATCAAAGTACACTCTTTCTAATGGAGGAATGAATGAGGGTAGTTTTCTGTCTTTCAAGTGCTAGAGGGTTGAAAAATGGTATTTGTATCTTTTTCCTTTGAACTTTTATCATCATTTCTTTGTACATTTCTTTCGGTTGATTACACATTAGCATGATTCACATCACTTCAATTATTAAACTCCCAACTAGAACAGTGCAAGAGAGAAATGACACCAAACATTAAAGAGCAAAAAAAAAAAAAAAAATTGTTCTTTACCTCAAAACTGTGATGCTTCTGGTCGGCTTTGCCTGAATAATACCACTGTTTTCCCAACTCTCCACCTCCTCTTAAGAAAGGTAAAAACAAACAAAAAACAACGGTCAGTAAACAAATTTAAATGTGTCAAAAGTAATACAATGTATTTTAATATTTGCTACACCCAGCACTTTGCAATGTGAGGTAAAATTTCATAATTGCAGCACCCCCTTAAAAAGAAGAAATTTTCACAGGTACAACAGTGCTAACAAATCATGAGAAAATGATGTTTCTTGAAAATAATTCTTGAAATGGTAAGACATACCTCTCCAAAAACACCAAAGAAAAGAAGAAATTTGGACTTTAAAAGTACATCAAGCATTTACTTAGAAATGTCTGTCCATGTTTTACACTGGGAGAATAGAAGAATGTAAGTGCTTGGATAAATTTCAGAGTATTTTTCATGAGAAATGTAAGAAAATTTGTGCAATTTCCAACTTGCTTCTTTCGTCAAAGTAGCTGCACGAAAACAAAATCTATGCAATGATCACCTGACATGACAGAAGGCAAGCACCCATCCATTAGATAACAGTGCCATTCTCTCAGCCATGTACTCCATCTCCACATTCCTCCCATAGGTACCATACCCAATGACCAGCATCGGATGTTGCCCATTCAGGATCAGATTCTCTTGATGGAAGACGGTGATAGGTATATTGGTTCCGTCCTATGAGGCAAGAATAAATCAATTGGAATGAAAAGAGAGAGGTGGTATTCAAAATGTTGGAAGTTGTTCTCATGTGGTTGAATAGGTGGAATCTATTCAAAATGTCAAGTGAAATGTTAAGTATTATTTCAATAAAAACTATTTATTAAGATACATGTGGAGCTAACTTAAATTTACCTCAAAATTATTTTGTACATCTATTCAAGGGGATGTAGAAAACTAAAGAGCAGATGACTTATTTCATACATCTACAGATTTCATTTTCTTAAGATGTATTGATTTCACATCCATTTCATCACTTATCTTTGTGCAAAGATTGAAATATTAGGATTCTTGTCTGCCAGTACATCACACCAGAAAAGAGAGACGAGGGGCTTTGTGGTCACCAGACACTTGATCTGGTTCAAATTCCAGATGCAGCACTATAGTGCCCTTTCAAAGACATTAATCTACATTTGCCAGAAGCCAATGTGAATGGATGGGCTACCCTCACTCATAGTGACTTTACTTTAGGAGTCGAGATAGTGCACACAATGTTTGCAGGCAGGAATATAGAGACTGCAGTAAAATATTTGTTAAGTGCTAAACTTTGTAAACACTATCTAAATCCCGAACTATAAAATAGAAAATCATTACATGTACCTGACTTTGTGCTACTAATCGTTTACAGGCAAAGTCCACAGGGCGTCTCCTGCGTTCTGATTTGAAATTATCAACACTCTTCCTTCCATCCTTAATCTCTATATTTAAATCACTATCCTGGCCCTCAATACTACACGTCTGTAAATCCAGTTCAAAATTCTTTGGTGGATGCACAGGGGAAGAGAGCTGGAACTGGTATTGTGTGGAGTTGATGTCTGCATTCAAGCTTGGATGAATGGTGGTATACACAGGAGGGAGCTGGAGGAATGTAAGAAAGTGCATTTGATTAATGTCGGCATTGCAGTATTGTTAAGGCAATAACTGGTTCAGGGTGTACTTATTATTTCTATATTTTCTTTCTTGATTTGTACATATTGTTTAAATAGCTTTACATTTTTATAGGATTTAAAGTGTGATATTGATAGTTCAAATACTCTTTTTCATTCTCCTACATAAACTACAAATAGACCCCTTATTAGTATAAACAGACAAAACATTGATTCTTAGGCATCTTTAAATAATTAACAAGAGCATCTGCTGACAAATAATATAAGTCTCTCAAGTAGTTTCATCTCAAAACCTTTCTATATGAGAAATACTAGTGGCTAATAAATCTATGAAATGTTGTGTCACCAGGACGGGGAAAAGGGGGAGGGGGAGGAAACCATCCTAGGTGGTTCCTGGGTGGTTCAATGTCTGGAACTATGGGAGGGGAGTATCATCTGTTTTATTATAATTCTAGATGACATAAAAAGTCTTGGGGCAAATGTCAAGGGGTTAGTTGTTCAGAGTTTGGATATGGAAAAAAAGACTAAAGATGGTGCATGCTTAGCTAAACCTTACCTCTACATACAATGGCTTCTTTTTTCCAGAATGTTGTACTATGGCTAGTTGCGGAATGTTGTTAACAAGTAAAGCAAGGACACAATGTGAGGCAAAAACATCCATGTCCTGTATCACATAACCAGAAGGTGGGCTGTAGAGTTCTTCCCATTGGATGGTTTGGCTACTATGAAGGTCATACGAGGTTTGGGCTTTGAGAAGCTGAATTAGGGCAAAAATAATTGAAATACATGCACATGATAGCCACAGGTACTTGTAAGACACAAATTAGTTTTAGTCCTATTTCTGTCTTTTAAAATTCTATTGCTTTTCAAAATCTGCTTGCAAGAAATAATTGTGCACTTTCCTGTCGACTTCGCTATGATAGGGTTTGTCCACAGTAGATGTTAAAGGAGATTGAAACCCTGGGGAAAAATAAATTTTAATGAAAAGAGAGGATAGAGAGAAGCAATTTAAAAAAAGTTTCATCAAAATCGGTTACGAAATGAGAAAGTTATGAAAGTTTGAAAAGCCTCAATTTACTTTCTATGGCGATCCTCAAATTGGCAATGTTGCTAGTATGCTTCAAAGTGACAGGTTTAGTTGTACAACTCTCCATATGTTTTGTACACAAAATTTCATATTTTCCCCATTATCTCTCAAGGTGCAGCTTGTCTCCTTATCTCAAGATATATCATGGGGAAAATGTTTTTGACACAATGTATGTTGAGTTCACAAAAAGACAAGCAGCATCTTTAGAAAGGGAGAAAATGGAGAAAATATGAAATTTTGTGTACAAAACATATTGAGAGTTGTACTACTAAACCTGCCATTTTGAAGCAACACTGCCAATTTGAGGATCGCCATAGAAAATAATTTGACACTTTTCAAACTTTCATAACTTTTTCATTTCGTAACCGATTTTGATGGAACTTTTTAAAATTGCTTCTCTCTATCCTCTCTTTTCATTAAAATAGATAATTCCCCAGGGTTTCATTCTCCTTTAAAACAGTTACATTAGATGAAAGTACTTGTTTTACAATGACTCACTTTAACATCATAGTGAAGTTGACAGGTCTGTCAGTTGTAACAAAATTGATGTGTGATATAAGTTGTCTGTACTACATAAGCTCACATAATCAGTCTGTTGCAAGTTACAAAAGACGTCTACGGTGGTACAGAGGTCAGCCTGTTAAGAAGATATGACAAAAAGCAGGTTGCATACTTGATGCATTCTCCATAATCTGATGACATGTTTGGACATCGTCAGACATAATCCTGGACATTTTTATTGTCAAATTCTATGACTTTTCTATATTTTCTCAATACGGTGCACATAAATAGGCAATTTTGAAAAAGCTTTTGCTTACATTTAACTCAAATGAATCCCCAGTATTGGACAAAGCAAAGAGCGTCTGTCCACAGTGATCTAGGTAGCATTCCACATCATCTTGTCTTGGCCATACCAACAAGGGCTGTGTTTCTGATGAAGTTTCATGACTGCCGATCAACCACAGCTCAGAGGTTGTGCGAGAGTTGCTGTTGATGATGACATATTGCCTGTCTTTGGTATGGGAAAGATCTACAAAGAATCTTCAAATGATAAAAATAAGATATTGGTGATTATAATGGCCTGTCTGTGAGAACTTCATGAAGAGAGAAATTAATCAAATTCACAACCAGCACAAGTGTGTGACATGGCTTTAAAGGAAAATGTCTTAAATTCATTTTTTTTCAGGTCAGTTCGGTTCTATTCAGTCTCTTGTGACAAACAATGTGTGCTTGCAGGTGAGCTTTCAGAAGACTGGGAGGATAATGTGTGCCTGATGATTAACTGTAAGGTATGATATTTACCCATTTAAAAAAATTGGAGTTTCTCAATTTGTTACCTTTTCATTGTGAATTCACAGTGACAGTACCATGGGCTTGGGGACAACAAGAGAATTAATAGAGGAGGATTCTGGAGAACGCTTTACTAAAATACCTTTCATCTGTTTCCTCAAACACTAATTCATCTCTCTGTTGTGAGGTGCCAATGTGATGTTTCCACACTTCCCTGGCTTGGAGGTTGAATGGCTTTGTGTACAGCACTGAGCCCTCACCAAGAAACTCTATCACACAAATGATAAGAATGGATGAGAGAAAGATACATTAAGAGGGGGAAAAGATGAGTGTGAGGTATGAAAATATAAAGAAAACAGAGAAAGAGAATGAGTGAATAGGGAGAATGATTGAAAATGAGAGAATATAATAGGAGATCTGAGAAATAGAAATAAAAGAATGGAAAGGGACAATATTACGTTTTCCTTTGAAATAAAAGAAAAGATGATACGATGAATAACTCCACAGTCTAATAAAATTTTCAGACTAACCAGTCCTCATTCAATTTTATTGAAATGGAATAGTGAATATTGAACCATAAGAATAACATACATGTATAAGCTTTAATACCCATATTGGAAATATCTTGGATGCATTCCACAAGACGACCTTGACCAACGCTCTCCATCTTGAAGATATATCCATCATACACATCTGGGCTACCTTCTACTACTGCTCCTAGATACTGTTGGCATGGCGATATCTTGAAACCAGTGATGATAACCTGGTCATAACCACACAACTCCATGAGCTGATTTGAATCTATTAGAACTTGGTCTTCACCTATATAGAGGAATGAAGAGGTAATCAAAATAAAGAGAGAAAATGACATCATGATAAGAGAGAGAGGAGAGAAAAAAAAGGTCACACTAAACACAATAATGAAAAAGAGAATGATTCGATACTTTAGTTGTGTCCGAAATGTGTCCATAATCAGAATGGGATGCTGGAAAGCTGCCAATAAGATGAAGATTTACAATGTCATATACACTTACTTGAATATCTAAGTGGAGATGAGATTATCACAATTTAAAAATATAGGGTTTCCATCTTTTACAAGACCAATGTAAATGTACCTGTTCTGATGTTCCTCCGACAAAATATGCTTGCACCACTTTCTGAGATGTCAGGATAGTAAACGCAGTCCCCTATGACCTATCAAGAAAATCAAGGAAATGTAAAGATGGAAATTATCAGTAACTTAATTACAAAACTATATAAAGACAGTAAAAATGTCATATATTCACAAACAATTTTCATCAATCAGCAGATACATTGTAAAACTAGATATGTGATCTTAAAAATCTATATATGCAATGTTCAAAATTTATATGATCTCAACAAAAATTTATATAGTTAGTATAGTCTCAATATGAGGCCACTATTAGTCCTAATCACACCACTGCCACCAGTTTAAGGATAATGTTAGAAACACCAAAGCCAACATTATAAATATTGTATCATTTATGTGCATCTAAGCAGCCCTAAGCCAAGAACTCTGTAAATTTGGAGCTCTTTGGAAATTATTCATGTGCAACCACTACAGATTGACAGTTCAGTCATCACAGGCATGGGCGCAAATCCAGGGGGGGGGGGGGGCAGGGGGACATGTCCCCCCCCCCCCACCATTTTGAAGAAAGGCGAATGTCTCCCCACCTTTTTGAATAACCTTTTTTTTTCTTTTTTTTTTTTGCTTGTCAGAGAAATTTGGAGGAAAACTAGAGCCAAAAAAATGCGATAACCTTTTTTTTTTTTTTTGCTTGTCAGAGAATTTTGGAGGAAAATTATACCCCAAAAATGTGATAACTTTTTTTTTTTTTTTTTTTTGGTTGTCAGAAAAAATTTTCAGACATTTCGGACAGGTACAAAAGTTAAATCATGTGGTGACCCCCCCCCCCCCCCCCAATTTCA
The DNA here is from genome assembly GCA_025618425.1 of Heliocidaris tuberculata. Classification (NCBI taxonomy): domain Eukaryota; kingdom Metazoa; phylum Echinodermata; class Echinoidea; order Camarodonta; family Echinometridae; genus Heliocidaris; species Heliocidaris tuberculata. The sequence goes on along the minus strand of CM046834.1, from coordinate 42,211,078 downwards.
AAATGGATTTGCGCCACTGATCACAGGAATAGAAAATGAAATTATCTCCTTATGGACGTCCACATTCAAGTCCAGTGCTCACAATATCACATTTAATTGTTTTCTTTTAACATTTTTTATCACTGCAGTTGCCATTATGCAGTTGTTATTCTATCTGTTTAAGTGATTGATTAACTTTGTGAAAAATTGTAAAATCAGCTCAAATGCCAGTGAATTGTGTGCAGTGCTCTAACTACATATATAATTAAGGATATGTGAAAGTATGAGAGAAAATGGAAACCGTTTACTATCCTAAAAAAGAGAAAATCGCGATCAATCGCTAGCGCAAGTCGCTCGGCTTCTTCGCTGCGCTGTAGTCACAAAAACCAAGCACCAGCGCTTGGCGATTTCAGAGCGGGTTTCCAGCCCGTACGGTATTCTGTGATAGAGCGAAGTATGCCAACCGTAAGAGTTCTTTATAGTTCATATAGTTCATAGTTCATATTTATTCAATTCAATTCCATCTTCTTTAAAAAACATACAAACATTGTACAAGACATTGAATAAAAATATGCAATTCCATATAATATATATCATATTTCATTTCAAATCGCAAAATGAAAATATATTAAATGGTGATGAAACTAAATTGGGCATAGCTGATAAAAAACACAAAAAGGTTTTGTCATGACAGCTTCCCAAAGGATATATAATTTGGTAAACTAAATGGCGGAAAACAAATAGCAAGTAAAGTAACAACAAAATAATTTACGAATTGCACCTTGCACCAACACAAGCCCAGAATACAACATGGTGGGATAGGAAAGGAGATACACAGCAAAATAGAGAAAAGGAAGAGAGGGAGGAAATGGAAGAAAATCTTATTCTTCTATATTCATTCAGTGAAAATCACGTTTAATCAAAAACTCTTTTAGTTTAGGTTTAAAGCTATTATAAAAAGAAACTGAAGTTATATTTGTTGGAAGCGTGTTCCAAATTACAGGTACATGATGTCTGCAGGAATAAGATGCAAATTCTGAATGTACATTCCATCTATGATATTTATTCTTAGATCTAGTATTATAATCATGTATTGCACTATTTCTTATAAACATATTGGATAATATTTTAGGAAGCTCTGTATTAAGATGCTTATACATAAGTACTGCACACATATATTCATTTAACTGGTATACATCTAATATACTTAGTTGCTTAAACAAAGGTCTAGAATGGGTTTGGTAATGAGAGAGTGTTATCATTCTTACAATCCTCTTCTGTAAAAGATATAAACATTTTAGTTTGGTGGGGTGGGTATTGGCCCAAACAATATTGCAATAATTCAGGAATGGTAAAATCAGTGTATTGTAAAGCATGAGTAAGACAGATTGTGGTAAGGTATGGCGAAGTTTGCTGATGACACCAGTATTTCTGGAAACTGTTTTATTTATTTGTGCTATATGTGTTTTCCAGGACAAGTTTTCATCTATAAATATACCTAAAAATTTGGTAGAACTGACACATTTGAGAACATTATTGTCCATTTTGATCTGGAATGAATCATGCAAATCTGCAGAGACGTGTCTAGATCTAGAATGAAAATATATAAAATTTGATTTATCAGCATTTATGATCAATCTATTACATTTGAACCAATTGGATACCTTGCGCAATTCAAAATTTAGGTTATTATAAAGTGAAACAATGTTATCAGCTGTATAGAGGATACTGGTGTCATCAGCAAAGAGAATGAATTTCAATTTGTCAGAACAGTATGGAAGGTCATTTATATAAAGTAAAAATAAAAGTGGCCCTAGGATTGACCCCTGGGGTACTCCACATGAAATACATAAAGGATCAGATAACACATTATTAAATGATACACATTGAGTTCTATCATGTAAATAACTTTTAAGCCACAGCAATGGTAATCCTCTGATTCCATAATGATAAAGCTTGGATAATAATATAGAGAAATCAATAGTATCAAACGCTTTGCTTAAATCTAAGAAAACTCCAATAGAATGCAACCTTTTATTGAATACATTAATCAGATAATCATGAAGATCAATAACAGCCATTTCTGTTGATACATTCTTTAAAAATCCATACTGATTTTCATTCAAAAGAGAATTAGCACATAGAAAGCCATAAATGCGATTATAAATGAGCCTTTCTAATATTTTTGAAAAATAGGGAAGTATTGATATTGGTCTATAGTTATTGACATTATGAATATCATTTTTTTTATGAACAGGTAAAACCTTTGCAATTTTTAATTTACAGGGTACAACACCAGTAGAAATAGATAAGTTAAAAATATAACATAAAGGTTTGACTAAATAGTGTATTACATTCTTTATAACCTTGGGATAAAAATTATCAATGCCACAGCTGTTGGTATTATTGAGTTTCTTCACGACATCGATAATTTCATTTTCACATATTGGTTTAAAGTATATAGAATTGGAACCCTGTTTCGGCAAGAACTTGGCAAAATTTTCAGAATTATTATAGGATGAGGCAGTTTGCAATGATAAACCAATATTTACAAAATAGTGGTTAAAATAATCAGCAATCTCTTTAGAATCAGCAATTTGATTCCCACCAACATCAATAAAATTTGGTAATACATTACTGGATTTCCCCAATATTCCATTGATTAATTGCCATGTTTTTTTCATGTTTCCCTTTATCGCATGAAATTTAATTCTGTAGTAGTCTTTACGGGCAAGTCTTAGCAATTTATTAGTATCATTTCGGGTTCGGTGGTACTCTATCCCGACATCAATGTTCAATCGTAAATATCTTGATATATAAACGACCGATCAGCTTATAAAACTCAGGCGATTCCTGTCTGAGCTAAAGGTTTGCAATTATGATTACAACATTAGCTGGAACAGCGATTTTTTTTTTCAATCCTGGGTAAAGTTAATCAATGCCTTTAAGGGATGTGAAACTAGATTTCACAGCTATTTAAGAATTCATAAGTAAATGAAGCTCACCTTCAGGTCAGTTTCAGAATCGTGATCCATTTCCTCACACTGGATTATCTCTGCTCTTAACTTCTCTTGCAAAGCTTTCAAACGATTGAAATATTGTTCAGAAAAGCTGTAGGGAGAGGAAAATTGACATCATTACTTCTATGAAGTTTCTATCATACAAGCTGTCAAAACATTGCTATTGTTGAAGCTTGTCACTGCAATTAATGGAAAATTTTGTTTTTAGTTGCCTAGGATTGAATGAAGTCATAAGAGATTAAATCAAAGAATTAAATCAAAATAGTTATTAGAAACTGATGTGGAATAAACTCAATAAAGTGATATATTGCATATACAATATGATCCCCAACTCCTCCTCCATCTCTTCTTTCTCTATCCCTCTCTCTACTACTCTGTTTTAAGAAAACAGTTTTAAAATAGACCAACTTACTTGTTTTCTGCTTGTATGTATTGTACCAATTCCTGTAAAGACATTTTGATAAGGAAAATCTAGACTTTAGTTTTATGGAAACACATTTTACGAGCTTCAGTAATGTACGTCAATCTACATATCCCACATAATATACATTTAAGTGCTTACACTGTTGATTCTGCTTTATTCTTTCTTTTCGAAATCTAACCAATCCCTTTCTATCCCCTCCCCCATTAATCCCAAGTGCATGTCATCTCTGCCCTTCATTTCTATCCGTGTGCTCTAGCTTCCAAAAAATCTCTTTTCAATACAACCCCAGTTCCCCTATATTAGAACTTATTAGTTTTAAAAACCCTTGCGCCATGGTTCTCTTTCTCCCTATTTGCTTTACAGATCATCATTCGTTTCATTACCACCCCTGCTAACAAACACATGCAACCATACACATCCACTCTTTCTCTTCCTGCTCCTTTATCACAAATTTTCTTAATTAAATGGTTACTGGGTGAATTAACAAGCCCATTCCTCAAAGAACTGCTTAAATATACCTCTGAGAAACCGTGCTGCATCCAAGCATACTCATCTAGCCTCTGATGGCCGAGAACTGCCTTCATGGTGGGTTTTTTGGTGGCAGCTGGCGGTGCTGATGCCGAAACCGATGTAAAATTTAAGGATGATGTTACATTGTAAATATGAGTCTTGGTTTCATTATGAAACCATACTGTGTTTCTCCTCAAAATCCATCCATTGCACTGGTACAACAACCCTCTCAGTCTAGAATTAAAAAATTGAGATGTACATGCTCTGGGATGCTGATGCCTTCCTTGATACCGGTAATGTCTTCTGGTTGGATGTTGAATATAATTTGATTTTGAGTTGGAAGAACAGAGGATGGCAGCATCTGATGTCGTGCCTAGGACTTTGTTAATGGCAATCCACACAGATCCATTCCTGTAGACTCTTGACAGCATAATGAAATCTCATCTTCCATAATTGTATTCTAATATTGTACTCCTAGCAAGTTGTGTGATGATTAAACTGCAGAAAGAAAGGAAGATAACAAGTAAAGGATATGGCATATGCATCTAAAATCATGTGCAATTCACTTTAAAACAACAGGTTACTGAATACAAAAATATCAGATGAATTAACTTTACATCAAATATTTTAGACAAACATTCATTAAAAGTTAAAAACATTCTCTCACCCCCTCTCTCTCTAACTCTATTTGGCTCAGTCAACAAATTAACAAAATTAAACGCAAGTCCCAAATACGTGACCCTGATTGGATGAAAATCAAGTTGCGTTTAATCTTTGAGTACGACTTGCGATTATAGTTAAACGCACTCACGGAAGTGACGGAACCATCACTAAGTGGGGCTGTGTCAGTTTTGGTGGTGGTCACGACCTCTAAGTTGAAGAGGTAAAACCACCAATATAATCAGCAAAATTGTGAGAAATATTTCCTTCTATATTTTAGGATGTTAGAATATCTAATTTCATGCCAGGTTCTTCAATAGGATCTTTATCATCTTGATCAAGTGAAATGTTCAGGCTGTTTTTGGCCGCGGATCTTGCTCCTTTCCAGCACACATATGTGCAAAATATTACACACTTGCTATGAGAGGCAATTCATTGTGGTAAAAAGGTACAAGGTGCGAGGTTATCTACAATAACCTTACATATGTGTGAGTGAGTTAAATAAATGCAACTTTTTATGCAAGAGGGCCCTCGATGTCTCTGCATGACTGTGTCTGAGGCTGACTGACTCTCTCAGTCTCAGTCTCATGTCTCTGTTCATCTAAAAAGAGGTTGACCTAAATCACAATAAGGTCTTGATCTGGTTTGGTGTAGATCAGATACGCATTAAAAACCAAGTTTTACAAGTTTGTAACCACGTGAAAGCTCGCCTAGCTAAAATATTAAAGGCATAGCTACACAGGTAGGGACTGTCTTGGTTGCGGAAGACGCCTGGCTGCCACCGGTGGCCGTGGCCGTGCGTGGCCCGGCGTGGTTGGGTTGGAGCCAGGGGCCTCGGCTAGCATGCTCAGCTCCACAGGCTGGCTGCCCATCAGGAAGCACGGGCCGGCCGACAGCCGTGCTGCGTCATGTTAGCGCAGCGGGCGAGAGCCCGTCGCAATCCCGATCAACGCTAACTCCAGGGAGCTCGAACGCGTAGCGTTCGAGCTCCAGGTACAAATAACCGACGTCTGCATCGCCATGAGTTTGGTTAAATTCATTTGTTAGTTTTTGAAGGTAAGATGAAAATTTGTACTTACATGTCAGGATAATTACTTTATATATGCAGTAGGCTTTCAGATTTCACGATTTGACGATCATTTCGATGAAAAAAAGATAAATTTCCTCTCCGAGCCTATCTTTCCCCGTGTTGTATCGTCGATGCAAATGACTCGCATTCGCAATGCGCATGCGCTGAATTGCATGCGCACCGTGAATACGAGTCATTTGCATCGACGATACAACACGGGGAAAGATCGGCTCGGAGAGGAAATTTATCTTTTTTTCATCGAAATGATCGTCAAATCGTGAAATCTGAAAGCCTACTGCATATATAAAGTAATTATCCTGACATGTAAGTACAAATTTTCATCTTACCTTCAAAAACTAACAAATGAATTTAACCAAACTCATGGCGATGCAGACGTCGGTTATTTGTACCTGGAGCTCGAACGCTACGCGTTCGAGCTCCCTGGAGTTAGATCAACGCCAGCTTCACTGTGTGGGATATTTTCACGTGCACATGTCACAGAGTATTTCAAGAAATCTTGCCAAAGTAAGTTAAAAAATAAAAAGAAGTATTTTGTTTCATAAATTGTATTTACATAAATAAGGTTTACCGGTAGGAACAAATTTAATACATTTAAGGATGTGAAATATTACTTGCCATTTGTGTGTGTGCGAATCGAATCCACGAGAGTCTGGGAGATGAGTGCGATGGTGTCTCATCTTATCCCTATCCGGTAGCCGTGGACAAGGTTATCGAAGCAGCGCAAGCCCCACATATTGGAAACTGTGAGGTAATTCAAGAAATCTAACGGCAATATCGTGAAATAGGCCCTGCTTCAAATATTTTCTAAGTTTTTTTTAGGATTAGAGTTAGGATTAGGGTTAGGGTAGGGTATGGTGCACTCACAGTCACAGTCACACTAATGCGAGGTTATTGGAGATATGGTGGGACTTATATCACGAGTAGGTCTATGCCAATCTAACTCCAGGGAGCTCGAACGCGTAGCGTTCGAGCTCCAGGTACAAATAACCGACGTCTGCATCGCCATGAGTTTGGTTAAATTCATTTGTTAGTTTTTGAAGGTAAGATGAAAATTTGTACTTACATGTCAGGATAATTACTTTATATATGCAGTAGGCTTTCAGATTTCACGATTTGACGATCATTTCGATGAAAAAAAGATAAATTTCCTCTCCGAGCCGATCTTTCCCCGTGTTGTATCGTCGATGCAAATGACTCGTATTCACGGTGCGCATGCAATTCAGCGCATGCGCATTGCGAATGCGAGTCATTTGCATCGACGATACAACACGGGGAAAGATCGGCTCGGAGAGGAAATTTATCTTTTTTTCATCGAAATGATCGTCAAATCGTGAAATCTGAAAGCCTACTGCATATATAAAGTAATTATCCTGACATGTAAGTACAAATTTTCATCTTACCTTCAAAAACTAACAAATGAATTTAACCAAACTCATGGCGATGCAGACGTCGGTTATTTGTACCTGGAGCTCGAACGCTACGCGTTCGAGCTCCCTGGAGTTAATGCCAATCTAACTTGAACTTGAAGTTGAAGTGTTATAGTTCTATTCTAATTCTGGTTTACACAAATAATTTAAGAAAGAATTCATAACATAGTCCAGGGATACAAGATTTCTCTTAGGTCTAATGGGCACTTATCATGCAGCTTGACCATGTTGACCTGATTCGCCGACTGACATTGAAATTGAATGCAGTGACCGACTGAATAAATTAGGTCTGGAAAGGAAAAAAAACATTGTGAAAGTGAAAAATGCTTGCAATGGAAATATTGGAAGAGTGATTGCAGAATAACGATGATTACTTGCCTAGTCAAGTAGTCATGAACACATGTCAGGTTTTTGTCTTTTTTGCTCATCATTTTACTTTTAGCATGTTTAGTGTGGACCTAGACCGAAAATTCTGTCTCTCGTTCATTAGCCTCTTAATTTTGACAGGGTCGGCCATTCCCCGACCCTGTCAAAATTAAGAGGCTAATGAACGAGAGACAGAATTTTCGGTCTAGTGTGGACCAAGTTATTAATTGATCTGTTACTAGTATATAGTCAAAATGAAAATAAAAACCTTACACTTTTCAGCTTGTTTTTTATATTAAAGGGAAAGTTCACCCCTGAAGATCACTTGAGTTTAAAAAATGCAGAAAAAATAAAGAAAAAATATTGGCAAAAGTTTGGAGAAAATCCGTTAAAGAATAACAGAGTTATGGACTTTTGAAGTTTTGATTTTGTGACGTCACATGCGAGCAGCTCCTCCATTATGTAATGTGATAAATATTCCATAAAATACAGTTTTCTCAGAAAATTTAGAATATTTTCGTCTGTGCATTTGATATATTGTCAGAAATGCTATTCAATACTAGATTCTGAAAAGAAACAATATTAATTTATCGTGGAACGTAAAAAAAATGCGAATATATGGAATATTTATTACATGACCAATGGGCAGCTGCTCGCATGTGACGTCACGAATCCAAAACTTTAAATACTCATAACTCTTTTATTATTTGACCGATTTTCATCAAACCTTCGCCAATATTTTTCTTTATTTTTTCTGCATTTTTTAAACTCAAGTAATCTTCAGGGTGAACTTTCCCTTTAAGCCTGCATCTATACAGTATGTGCATATTTTTAAAAGTTGATTTATAGTCGTACATGCGCATGCAAATGTAAGCGCTATAATTCTTGTCTTTCCATTGATGCCTACTATCAAAGGAGTTGATTATTATTGCACTAGATCTATATAATAAATCTTATTTATTTGAGATTTATCAATTACTCTCAAATTAATCATGGATATTTAATGATTTTTTTTATTGCTTTGGTGTTGACCATTCCAGGAAATAAGGCAGACATAAATCAAAATGTCTCTGCTACAGAATGGAAGGATGAGCTACCTGATGCGACGGTTTTTCAAACAGCAGTTCAGGCGGCAATGCAGGAGTGTTCCTGGAGTTCCAACTGCCATCCAGCCTGTTAGACATCTGCAGATCCTTGCAAGCCCCAGAGACTCCAAGAATGAGCCTCCCGACATGCAGATTCATCAGAACAGGAATGGCATGCTTACAGCAGCATGCACCTGGACTAGGGGCTATGCGGGGGGATCGTCCAATAAGACAAAGTTGTTCAAGAAGGGACCACGTCCTGGCAAGAAAGAGAAAGAGCAGCAGCAACCCGAGGTGTTCCAGAAGAAGAAGGTGATTGCTGTATCGGGACCAATGACAGTCAAACAGCTCCAAGAAGCCATGGGTGTAGAAGAAGGTATTGACTGCTAAAGCTGCAAAGTAATCTACTTCTTTTAATACAGTACTTACCCTCTTTTTTTTCAGAATCAGAATGCATTCTGGAATTTTTATGTAAAGATGAGATCTAAATGGTTTGCTTGTTTCTTTTCCATGTGATAGTTATTCAGAATTTAATGCAATAATGTTGACATCTCAATTATGGACTTTTGAGGATTTGATCAAATCAGTAAAGTATGGGTTGCCATCAACCTGGTTGTCATGAAAGTTTTGTTGGTTATAAACAGGTAGGCCTCTATGCATGTACAAAATAATTTATTATGCTGTGGAATTTTACAATGTATGCAGTGGCACTTTTACTTTGAATCATATTTTGATATACTGATGGAGGATAAGTTTCATACCAGTCCAGAATTGCAAATGACTTGTTGCCCATATGTGATCTGAGTCCTGGTTTCTTCTGGCATGAGAAAGAAAATAGTGAAAGTGAAAAGGGGGGGGGGGGGGAGCAGACTCAAAATGAGAGAGAGAAAAGGGGCTGCATTTTATATATTCTGTTACCATTTGTAATGAATTTTCTGTATGCAGAAATTAGTTTGTTGTTTGATCTAATAAAAAGTTACATCTTTGAGACAAAATTTTGGTTGTTGATCATTTTCCTTGCATTTCAGATTACATCTATGAATTTCTCCTGGATACTGATATTGAGTTCTCACCATCATCAGGTAATTGAAGTAGTCTTTTATGTTGGAAATTACTATTCAATCTGCATTTTCAAAATGATTATCTGTATTTTAAAGTAAGTTTCTTCTTAAACCTATGTACCCGGGCATAACATTAAGAGAATGCAATTTTGTTTATTATTACAAACTCCAATTTCAAAGTTATAAATCTTAATTATTTAAGGCAGAGAACTTAAATAATCAGTAATCAATGTTATGCTTATAGGTAGTTTAACATGATTCAATATTATGTCTTTCAAAAACTTGGAAAGTGATAGATCTATGTTTTGGGGGCCTTTGTGTATTTGTTTAATTTTATTGTAAATGAGCTACTTCTAAAATACTTTTGATTGATTGACTCTGTGTGTGTTAGGGGGAGGGGTAAAGATCCCTTATCAATAATGGTTGTATAAACAATGTTTCAGTGGTGTTTTCTGCAATTTACAAAATTGAGATGTTTGTATGTTATATTCTTATAGTTTTAGAAAGACAAAGTATGTATAAACCATTGTTTTATTTGAGCTGATAAATGATTTTATTTTCTTCTCCCTTACTAATCTATTCTTTTTTCTCATTATAATATCTACATTTCTTCCTCTCAATCTTAAACTCTCTCCTTTCTTTCCGTGTTCAAGCAGTGTTGATGCCGTCCATTATTGAAGATATTGTGACTGAATCAGACATGCATTTTCTGCGCATCAAGAAAACAAAGGAAAAACCTAACAAAGACAAGGATGCTTATCCAAGGTGAGCTCTTCATTAATCATGGTTATGATTTATTATCATTATTTACATTTTCATTGTAACCATTTTAATTTATATGCATTTTCATAATTATTATATGTACTTTTAATGATATTCCATCATTTTTATCTTGTATATATTTAATGTCATGTTGATGGAAATAAATGATTTTCAATTCAAAAAGCAGTGGCAAAACGGGGGAAGGGGCAGGCAAAAGTGACCCATGTTTCCCTTTTAGAACAAATTGTGACATACCTTTATTACACAAAATTGAAATGTGTCCCATCAAATTTTTTACCAAAAAGGCACCTAAGATTTTTTTAATAGTAAATTATTGCAGAAAAAGATGTGAGACCTTTTTTTTTTTTTCAATGTCAGAAAAGAATTTCAGGAATTTTTGAAAATGTACCTCCCTCCCCCCCCCCCCCACCCATATAATTATACAGAATGTTTGATCCACCCCTTGTTGAAAGTACATATACATGTAAGTTTGTTGGATTTAAATCATATATCCCACGAAAGTGTACAAGAGAGTAAAATTTGAATATCTCCTTTTTGCTTCATTTTACCACAAATTAATCACTTCGGATCTCACACTCTGCTAGCACTTGTATTTTCTTGTATCATTTAGCAACTAAATTAATAAAATTAATACTTTATTTCTGTACTAAAAACCATGTTTTTCAGTACAAGCACTGTTGAATTTTGATACATGTTTGTGACAATTGTCATTTTAAACCTGTTTTTTCTGAAAAGAAAACAAATATAATAAATCGATTAATCTGTGAAATTTAGACCCCCAGCTGACCCTTCACTTCTGAAACCCCGCCCACCCGTAGTGACCATCATGGGACACGTTGATCATGGGAAGACCACTCTACTGGACACGTTACGTAAGACATCGGTAGCGGCTGGCGAGGCAGGGGGCATCACTCAACATATAGGGGCATTCCAAGGTGAGTCTTCTGATTGTGATGATAATAATGATAATAGCTATATTATATTGATCATATATCCCATGGATGCTCAAGGTGCCATCAAAGTACTAATATAACCTTGGCCTTAGCCCAGCTGCCCTAGAGGCAAAAAACATTCAATGAATCAATATCTACACCTGGGTTAAGAGTGGCAAATGAAGATTAATGTCTTGTCAAAGGACATTTGTTCCTCAGCAGGGACTTGAACTGTGAACCCTTCTATCCCCAGTTGTTTATTTTGAGGCATATACCTGCTCCCTTAAATAGCCTTATCAAATAAAGATCAATGAATCAAAACTTCTGACTTCTCTTTCAATTTCAGTCCAGCTTCCATCCAGCCAAATCATCACATTTCTTGACACACCCGGTCATGCGGCCTTCAAGGCCATGAGGGAGAGGGGTGCAGAGGTGACAGACATTGTGGTGCTGGTCGTTGCAGCAGATGATGGTGTCATGGAGCAGACAAGAGAATCTATCAAATATGCAAGGAAGGCTGGAGTTCCCATCATTGTAGCATTGAACAAGTGCGACAAACCAGATGCAGATCCAGTAAGTTTTTGCTTGGTCTCCTGAAGGACACTTAAGCTCATCATATTGCTTTGATGGCATTTTATTACCCAATGTATAAGTCTTGACATGACTTCATAATCTACATGTATGCCAACTCAGTTGGCTTTTATGGTGGATAACCTCATTTTGATCTAAATTTGTTTTTGATGGCGAAGTGTTAATGTGAGCTGATAACACCTGTTTATGAGAATCCCTGCATAACGATTCCCTAGGAAGATGTGTCCTGGTTGTATTCATTATCATGAAAATTTTACTCATAGATTTGTCACAATGCAATAATGGTACTGTCAGTCACAATTTTGTTGATGTGTGCCTTGTGCATCAAAAATTTAAAATTGAACAAATACGAGATATTAACTATCCATGGGTGATAGCTGTATTTCAAGTGTGTGATTCAAATGTATGTCTAAATCAAGGAGGGGTTGTTGGTGACCCAAGTTGGTAAACTGACCACCATCACTGCACTGAATTTCTTCCTTTCTGTCCATCTGTAGAACTTCACGAGGAAAGACCTGCTAGCCAACGACATTACTGTGGAGGAGTATGGAGGAGATATCCAATGTGTTGAGGTTTCGGCATTAAAGGTTGGTAAATATATTTAGATTTATGGTTTTTCTTCATCTCATTACATTTGTAGATAGCATGTCTTTTAAGTTACTACTTTGCTTTTGTATAGAACTTTATAACATTTCAAAATATTGAAATTTTTAGCAATTTTATGCAGACTGACTTTGAACTCACCCCCTTTTGAAGATGTATTAGTCTGAAAGCTATTGCTCTATTCTTAATTTTTAATGTTCCTTTCTTAAAATAAAGGAATATTGTGTGATGGAGACATGTTAATCTGTTTGTGAGGGGGGGGACTTGTAAACTAATGTCTTGAAAATACAGTGCAAATAGCCCCAAATTGCAATTCTTTCCCTGGATTGAATCAGATTAGTGTCACTCTGCCTAATATATGTTTTTTGCAATTCTTTTACTTTTGTATGGAATTTGCCGGAGCATAAGCTTAAAAGAAAAGACTTGTGTGAGGAGTGATGATACAAGCACGTACATGTATGAATGAACCATATAGTCAAAATACAGTTCAAAGTGAGCCTAGTTAACCCCCAGCCTCATAACACACGTTATGTATAGTTAAAGATGGCATTTCAATTTGCAGGGCCATAATCTGGAAGCGCTTTGTGAGGCAGTGATGACTCAAGCAGAGGTCCAGGAACTGACAGCAGACCAGACTGGTCTAGTAGAAGGGGTCATAGTGGAATGCAAAGTGGATAAAGGAATGGGGTAAGAAGGGTCTGTGTTGAAACCAATGGCAGTTCAGAATAGTTAACTAGATCCATGGCACACTATAAAGGCTGTGTTTTGTTATTTATAGAGCAAATTTGATATCTAAGGCGATGGTGATTAAAGTTATAGTCATGACCTGGGCCCCGTTTCATAAAACTTATTATCAATAACAACAATAATTGCTATAAGCTACTGAAATCCTTGAATCTGATTGGCTGAGAGCTAACTTGTCATAGAAATGAGGCAGTTGTAATTGATAATAAGTTTTTATGAAACTGGGGTCCCGACCCTGAGACCATGAGGAAAACATTTGATTACATTTATTTAGCATTAGGTCTCAGGGTCAAGACCACATTTGAGAATCAAAACCAGAGACCAAGACTGGTCTCATACCTCAGTCATATTGCCAAACCGATTCCACATTGACTTGAAACTGACACATTCTTGGCAATTCAGGGTAATGGTTGTTGTCTGTCTTGTTGGTCTGACTGAGCTTTTATTGCATTACTGATGGTGAATACTGGCTTTGACATTGAATTATGAAAGAAATTGCAGGTAGTTGTTCTGAACTGTCAATCATGAGGCATATGCGAATCATATGTTGAAAGGATGTTGTACATGTACAGTTGCAATCATAACAAAATGATGAAGTAAAGTAATGTATTGTATCTTGTTATTGGTAAATAAATCATATCATATCAAATAAATCATATCATATCATGAAGTCCTGATAATCACATATTCTGTAAAGCAAATACACAGATATGCACAGTATGTGAAACAAGGAGGGTACTATCAAAACTGATAGATGCTAGCTTTCCATTTTTAAAGTCTTTTTTCATAAATAGAATGCATGGTTATTCAATTTTTACAGACCAGTGGTAACACTGATAGTTCAGCGTGGCATCCTGAAGAAGGGGGCAATTTTAGTAGCTGGAACTGCCAAGTGTAGGGTGCGAGCCATGCAGAATGAAAGGGGAGAACCCATGGAGCAGACACTACCAAGCCAGCCAGTGGAGGTTACAGGATGGAGGGACACCCCAGCTGCTGGAGATCAGGTCTTACAAGTGGAATCGGAGGTAGGTTGTCTTTTAATTATCCAGCAGATGTATCAGTTCATTGGATGAAGCACCGCGTGATGCAATGTTACACAATATGGCCAAAGCATTATTTTTTTGTACCTGCATAGACTGTCATCTCAAACCAAATCAGTGCAGTGTACTATCCTTAGGTATGGTATCATTCCCGAATCTGTTAGATGAGACTTATAGTAACAGATTTCTTAGCATGCCAACCAAAAATAAGCACCATTTTAAATGACTCTTAACAAATATCCCAATCACAGAAGCGGGCCAAAGAGGTCTTGAAGTGGCGGGAGGAGAAGGCATCCATATCCAAATTGGAGGAAGATGCGGTTGTCGTGGATAAGAAGACCACTGAACACCGGAGGATGTACGAAGCACGGCGAGAGGCACACTCTAAGATGCACTGGAGGGAGATCAGGGCGGAGAAGGTGACCGCCAGGTTCCTCAAAGAGAAGGAATCAGCACCCTCGGGTGATTCTGAGCTCAACTTAGTTATCAAAGGTATAATTGTATATATTCTCTGCCACTTTCTTTGGTAATGCAAACTTCATATATATATTTTTGACAGTTAGAATGACGGTTAGAATGATGCATGAATAACTAATTTTATCATTCTTCCGACTCAATTACTTCACTTCCGGAATATATTTTGTGATAGTGTGAATTATAACAATAATAATAATAATGGTGGCTTCTTGTATAGCGCTCGTGTCCGTCACGTTGTGACGCTCCTGGCGCTCCAAATTTATTACCTCGGTCTTAGCTTGGCAGCCAAATATGTAACGTTCTAGCATATCAGGTATCCATTTACACCTGGGTAGGGAGTGGCGAATGAGGATTAATGTCTTATGAAGTAAGAGATTATGATTAATTTCAATTAGAATGATGTTAAGCTTTCAACTGGGTTATTTCAATTTCAAAATATTTCTGGTGATAGTATAAGTATATATGAAATCCATTCTAAGCTGGTGAAAGATGTACATTACATGTACATGGGCTCTTGCATGTTCTACAGGAACATACAATGATATTTAACAAACTACTTTTGGCTGTTGCATACAATATTATTTACCTGCATAATGTAAAATGAGGGACTATTATTACAATAGAACAGTAGTTATTGTTTGTTATGTTTGGGTGTTTTTATTTCATATATGCAACTTGATTGCATCAAGCATCAAGATTTCTTTAAATGTCATCGGCAGTAATCGATGCATCGTCATTCTAATTTTCAGGGGATGTGGATGGATCTGTAGAAGCCATCCTGGACACCTTATCAACCTACACTGCCCACCACCAATGCAAGCTCAACGTCCTCAACTTTGGGGTTGGGGTCATATCGGACAAGGACGTGGAGCTTGCGCACACCTTTGAGGGCGCTGTGGTAGGGTTCAACGTGGCAGCTACGGAGGAGGCTGAGGAGATGGCGGAGGCCAAAGGTGTGCCCCTCAAGATGCACGACATAATCTACAGGCTGGTGGATGATCTCAAGGAGGATCTCAGTGGCAGACTGCCTCTACTGGAACAGGAATCTATCATTGGTGAGTTTGTTGTTCTTGTAATGGATCCTCTAATGGTAGATCACTCTGCATTGATCTATCAGAATGACTACAGAACCACTCATTATGGTGTCTATTCTCATGTACTTCTTAAAATCATTTCCATCCATATAGTGATATCAATGCATGTCGATTTTGTTTGTTTGAAGCCAGATCAATTCCTCACATCTGGACTAAAATGACTGAATTAGCTTATTTGCATCAATTTAATCAGGAGAAGCTCCTGACTTACAACCATTTGAAATATCCATACACTTAGATGGGAGGAAAATCATTGTAGTATGGTATAGGTAAATAAGGGTCTAATTAAATAACGGACTTGTCATTTTCATGCATTCAACCAGGAAAAGCATTAGTCCTGGAGCCTTCAAAATTCCCCTTTGAGGACAGACAATGTAGCCGGTTGACAGACAATGTAGCCGGTTGACAAATCTGAACTCTAGTCAGATTTTCAAATTACTGATTTAGGATGCAGTTAACATCCAATAAAGGAGTTGGTTGTAAGCTGGACAATTTGTCATTCAGTCAGGAGAGGCCATTTCCCTACAGCCTTTAGTTGGTGTAGCCTGTTGTTGGTTAGACTAGTGGAACTCTATACTTACCCTAGACAAGTGGAATTACTGATTAAGTTTGGTGTTTGCATCCATTTAAACAGGAGAAGCTACTGTTCTACAACCCTTTGAGATCTCTATAGGTCGGAGGAAAGTCAGTATAGCAGGCTGCAGGGTAGACAAGGGTGAACTCCAGTCTAGGGGGCTATTCAAACTCATCAGGAATCGGGACACTGTTCATGCAGGTAAGCTTTCCACCTGCAATTCCATCATGTGTCAAGGTAGTGTTTTTTACACCAGGCCCTAGAAGCTCCACCATTTAGTCTGTGATGTTTGAAGGTCTAATAAACCCTTCTGATTAATCCATTTTTGAAGATTATTCCCCAGGAATTATGTTCAGTATGTAAGATATACAAATATGTGTATGAGCATTGGAAAATTTGAAGTCAAATTGTGTCTTTATGGTCTCGATTATGCATTTTTATCATTTTTGTTGTTTTTGATATACTATCCAGTCAGGGTATCACATAATCTCCTCCTACCCAGAGCGCTATAAACATATGTATTGTGTCATATTGTGATTGATGCTATTCTGGATCACTTTGGAACTGGATAATATATTCATCCACATCACTTTAATACTTATTGCTTATCAAAATGTTGAATGTATTTCTTTTTGTATTTTTGGCCGTTTTTTTCTTTCGTTGTATTATAATTCTTTTCTCTTTGTTCCCTTCTTTTTTTGATGTCCAGGACCATTAGCATCACTGAAGCACCACAAGGATGATGTGAGCAATGTGAAAAGAGGACTTGAATGTGGTATTCGGTTTGAAGAACAGTTAGAATACGAGACTGGAGACACTATTATATGCTATCAGATGGAGAGGATACCTCAGGAGATTGAATGGGAACTGGATTTCTAGTGAATTCAGAGAATAATTAGATTCTGTTGGATCAGATGTCCGTTGTTGAATTTTGAAGTTTGATGGTTTATTTTTAACTGACTGCTTAGAAAGCAAGTGTATGCTTGTATGTAAGCAACCAGGGGACCTACAGCTTTAAGTCCTATTTGAGAGACTTGGTAATGAGGATTAATGCTTTTAATGCCAAATTGCATCAGCACATCTACTTGGTTTTGAACCAGGGACCTCACGAATACGAGACCACTGCTCTACCACTGAACCATCGAGCCTCTTCCTTGTATATCCTATCAGAGAGGATGAATTCCAAAAGGGCATTGGAACTGCAAGAACAATTAGAATGCATTGCACCAGAGATTCTGTCCTATCAAAGAGGGTGAATTCCATAGGAGTGTGGAGCTGATTTGTGATAAATTTTGAGAATAATTAGAATATGAGACTGGATATGCGATCATGTGTTCTCAGCTCGAGACAGATAAAGTCATTTCAGATAAATCTGGAGAACAATGAATGAAATAGGAGATTGAATACGGCATCATTCAGATGGTGAGAATACCGCATGAGATTGAGTTTGATCTTGACTTTTGATGAATGTGGAGAACATCGTGATTGTTAAGCCCACCACATACTATATGACTGACTGCGATCCGATTTCAGGAATAGATCGTAATAGCATTAAACATGGACATCTTAACAAATAAAATATACCTGATTCAGGTTCTGAACAATGATATGAATACTAAATCTAGGATTTGGTGTGCTCTCAGCCTTATATCCGAAATAAGGGCCAAATCAGTTTCAAATTGTAGACAATCATAGAATTGCTCTGACATCACTTCTACTTGGAGCCGATTTGGCCTTTCCTCTGACTAGAAAGCTCACAATAGGCCGTATTTTCGATTTCACTATCTATATGACTATTCAGAACCTCAATCAAAAATATTTTAGGTGCTTAAATGTTTATATAAAATGCTATTACATTTTCTTCATGGAATGGGTTTTTTATTTTCTAACAAGTCGGGGAGCATGTGGCTGTACAAAGTCGAACAAGTCGGGGAGCATGTGGCTATGCAAAGTCGTCAGTTGGAAGAGATAAAAAAAAACTTGCTTGATATTGAAAGTACGGGTAGTGCAATTTTCTTGTTGCAGATGTCCATTGTTTGTTCCCCCCCCCCCCCTCCCCCACACACACACACCATTCTTGAGTCCAGTTGATGTACATTAAGTCATAAATATAATTTATTATTCTGTGCAGACCAAATATGAACTGGGTGAGGAATGTGTGCTACATGTGCATGTAATTGTTGTTTAGCAAAAACACAAGGAAGTCCTATTGCACAAAATTATTGTAACTGTCATTAGGCTGTGAAGAAAGTATGTCAGTTGGACATTTTCACATCTGTACAGTTCAGTGACCATACTAAAGTAGATCAGATGCTGATAGTGATGCATTTGTCATGATTTATTCTGTAATGAAACAACTACACAAGTGGTGAGGAATACTTGCTAGGTGTTGGGCGATTCGTGCCACAAGCTCTCATACAAATTATTATCACCAACATAATAGCTTTTCTCATCAGTTATGATAAGAAAAGCTATAATTATGTACATGTATTTCCAATGCATTTCCTGTATGCCATTTAGCTCTTCCCAGCATATTTCAAGCCATTTTTTTTTTTTTTTTTTGGTATTTAACATTTGTTCCCTGTGTATTTGGTGAGGGACATACTTGATAAAAAATATTGAACGGTTCCATTGTTGGGCAGTTTTGCTATGACATTTGAATTCATAAATTTTATGAAGTTAATTGTCAATTTACATTAAATGCTGCCTTTTAAATTTAATTGAGAGGAATGGCCAATATTCAGAAACTGACTGGGTGTACGTACAGGCTTCTTGAAAACTGAAATGAATACAGTTCAAGTCTAAATACACTTGACCTGTACATGTATGTAATTAATTACATCTTATGTCTTTTTGTGAATAAGTGTGAGTAAATTGTTCATACATGTATATGACAATCGATGTAGAAATGTTTCCACTGAAACTTTGGAATTTGGGATTTTTTCCATTTTCAAGCCCATTTTATATGAGCATCTTACGCAAGTGGCCCTGTATCTGTATGCCATAGACCATAACACAATAACATTTATGTTCGGGGGTTATTCTTAGGAAATTGTTAAAGAGACAACGAAGGGGTTAGGCTGTAAATTGTTGAAATTTAGGGGTCTGTGTGAAATTCAGAGGGTTCATGGACCGTTATAATCTTGTTATTGTCAAAATCCTGTATCTGCACAAGTATAAGAAAGTCTTTATCATTTTGGAACTGCTGTCTGCCGTTGATAGATAGTGAAATTATTTTAAATCACAGAAAGTGATTTAACAGTCATGGATACAAAGTTATTTTATGTCTATGCAATACTGTTATTATGAGAGGATTTCATGAATTTCTTTGTGATACACTCATGGACATGGTACAACTTCCAAGCCTATTGACTGATGTGCAATATTCTTCATGTATTTTCTTCGCCCTCAGTACCTTGTCCTTTTTTCTTCCTTATTTTCCACATTTTTTAGCATGCACTTTTACAGTGGAAACTCACTATAATGAGGACCTTAGGACCATGAAAATTACCTTGTCATATCAGGAATCTCCTTATATCAGGGTTAAAAAACAAAAGAAGATAAAGATCTAGGACCAGCAAAATTACCTTGTTATATCAGGAATCTCATTATATCAGAGCTCTTTATAGCAAGTTTCCACTGTACTATTCTTTCAAGTTATTTTGTCCGAGCATTATGGAGGATCAAATAAATGTCTAGGGGACTTGGGCTTGACATGGGTCAACCTGTTGGAAAATGTGATACTTAATGATTTTATTGCCAACAGCTGATCATTTTACAAGGTTTGTAAGGTTATGAAATGGTAACTTCTGCCACTTACCAATAATAAAAAGTAATATAATTGACTTGATTGTCCTAAAATGATCTAGCAGTACATCATCCTTTCATTTCATTTAGTTTATTTTTTGTTTCCTAAAAATTGAATTGGAAATCAGATAGTGTAATGCATGTCCAAGCTGTAGGTGACAGAAGAAGAGATAAGGGTGTGGTGAAAGAGAACTTTTGGGGTTTGCTAAGTGTATGGTGAGCTTCTTCTGGGGGATTAATACATGTATGTATTTTCTTGTTTTAAACTTGTAAACTTTCCATGGCTAAATCACTCTTTGCTCCTTCTACATAAATTTATTACAATTTGCTTGACTTCACAAGTTGACCCATTCGGGGGGGGGAACTGATGGTTTGAAACTGAAACCTGTTTTTTTCTTTACTTTTGCCAGATTTAACAGGACTGAGGAGAAATAATGAGCATATGACAAGTTACTTGAAGAGTACATGTATACATGTATAGAAACGATCTCAAACTAACAGGCACGCTACATGTACACAAACTATCACAGGCAAAGATTAGACTAGGGCACTTTGTCCTGCATGTTCACAATGACATCAAATCTTTTAGTACAGTACATGTTGTACACTGTTAACCTGATGATTGTTTAAGTTGGTATTCTTACTACATGTACATGTCGTTCTTCTTCATCCATTATATTGTACTTGAGAACATTTGGGAAACCTAATTATATACATACATAAACCTTGGACTTATTAAAACAGCAAGAACCACATTTATTCCCCTTTTCCATACAATATGTTCATACTAACATAGTTACATTCTTCGTCACTCTCAAAAATAAATTTGTTCATTTAATTTTCATCTTCCAAAAGACCCACACACATGTGAATTCACCTTGCCCCTTGCCATCTCTTTACTCGCAAAGCCTTAAAGGGAAAATCCACCCTGATATTAAGTTGGTATTAAAAGAAGCAGAAAAATCAAAGAAACAGATCAATAAAAGTTTGAACAAAATCCAATAAGAAATAAGAAAGTTAGGAATTTTTGAAGTTGTGATCAAGCAAACACAAATTACAACTCCGTGACATATCTTGTGAGCTCCTCTCCCATTTGTTCAGTACAGAAAATCTCATAAATGTTCATTTTCTAAGTTTTTGATGAAGGAATAGATTTGTTTCATACAGGTTTTGTAAAAAATATATCACCAATTATTATACCGAAGGTGCGTGTATGATTGAATATTTCGGGTCCGCTCGCTATTCATAAGGACCGCTATTCATAGAAAACCGCTATTCATTTGACACGTTATGAATAGCAGTCCTTATGAATAGTTATGAATAGCGGTCCTTATGAATGGAAGTCCTTATGAATAGCGAGGTAATTTGTGTATGGTTTGCTCGCTATTTAGGACTGCTATTCATACAAAACCGCTAGTCATTTAGTCACACGTTATGGATAGCGGTCCTTACGAAGTAAGTGGTCCTTATGAATAGCGGTCCTTATGACTAGCCAGGTTACCCCAAATATTTTCTTTACAGAAAGCGGAAATTAATGATTTTTTCAGTACATGGCAATGGGAGATGAGCTCGCTAGATATGTCACAGAGTTGCCACTTTGTGTTTGATTGATTACAACTTCAAAAATTCATAACTTTCTTATTTCTTATCAGATTTTGCTCAAACTTTCACCCATATGTTCCTTTAATTTTTCTCCTTCTTTTAAAACCAAGTTGATATCAGGGTGGACTTTCCCTTTAAGTCTACACAACTCTTTCACCACACATGCATCATTAAAACATCCTCAAATTATCCTTCTTGAACTCTAAATAAAAAAGTGCAAGATTACACTTCAAGTGGTTGTGTACAGTATACTATAGTTTAATGCATCTGTTGCATCATGGAGACACAGTAGTATGACTGAAGTCATCCAAAGATATTTGTCCAGTGAATGAAATTCTATTGTCCATTTTGAGTCCAGGAACAAAGTTCCATGTTGTACATGTAGTTGGTGATCCAACAGAAGGCTTATCCGAAGAGCCCTTGGTTAGATCTTCCTACTTGATGTCATGTGGAATGAAAGAGTCCAGGATAGAAGGTCTATTTCTCCTGAGGCTTGTTGTAGACGTAGGTGAGGCAGCACTTTCCGCAGTACTGACGATCAAAGTGGGAGGCCATGAAGACACCGGCACCGCACTCCTCGCTGGGGCACTCACGTCGCAGACGGGTGATCTTGCCATTCTCATCAACCTGTCACGAAAAGGGGAACAAGAAAGTTGATATTATTTTGAGTTCCAATACTGTGTACTGCATGATAACTCAAACACATGCTCCTGCCTGAGAAAGCAAGATGTCACTACTAATCAACACTGCACAAATTGGCTTACAATTTTCTACAGTAGTAACTAATAGAGGCCCAAAATACATGGAACTATTCAAGAAAAAAAAAATGTTTTTAGATAGACTGTGGATATTGACATTTAAAAAAAAACTAATAAAATGGTGGTAATTTCCGAGAATACATGATGATGCTATGACTGCTCAGGGATATAGCCATTTTAAAATCACTGTTGGACTCATAGGTGTCCTAAGTAAAGCTAAGTCATCATAGCAATGCACCATCATGCATCCAACTTCTCACATCTATCAAAATCAGCATCCTCTGAAATAAAGGAGGGGTAACATGGTAAGCTTGCACTTCAGTTTTGTCAACAGCACATTTTAAGTGCACAGATACATTCCCCAAAGTCTTTTTCATTTTTGTTGATAAACTGCAAGATATCTGCAATTCTGAACAGTTGTTTCTTCTGGAATTTGGTTTCAAGCGAAAGTAAATTGAAAGTAATCTAGATCATATGATTCCACACAAAGTTACCACCTAGTTTTCCACCTCTAAGCCATATCTTTACAAAAGGAACAAAAAAGTGTAATTAAAAAAAAATTGTCATGAACACACTCTATTTCCAAAATACTGTCATACTTGTAATTACTATCTATACTTCGCCTTTATGCAGCAGACCTAAGTAGACAGCAACTTTCATCCTCCTTTTTCACACAAATGAATATCTCCAAAAAATTCTCACCTTGTAGAATTTGAGCACAGCAAGCTTGACCTTCTTCTTCTTATGCTTATTCTTCTTGGGGGTGGTGTAGTTCTTCTTCTTGCGCTTCTTGGCACCACCACGGAGCCTCAGCACAAGATGGAGGGTGGACTCCTTCTGGATGTTGTAGTCAGACAGGGTGCGGCCATCTTCCAGCTGCTTGCCTGCAAAGATGAGACGCTGCTGGTCGGGAGGGATACCTGAAGGATGGGAAGAATTTAGAGAAGGTTTTAGTAAGGAGCAGTTCACAGATAAAAAAACAAAACAATTGCAATTGTTTATTTCTTCAAGTGATAGAAATAAAATCAAATAATCTAAAACCAGAAACTTTCACGTGCAATTAATGTTAGCAAATTTTGCGAATGGTTCAGATTCACGAAAGTTTCATGCTGTGAAATCATTGAATCATAATTGACATAACACTAAATTTTTGCAAATCCTGAAAGGTTCATATCGCGAACATTTCTTGTTTTAAAGTAGATAGAAATGATGATAGAAATATAATCAATATCATTCATAGATGATCCAAAATGGGGAGAAGATCCACAGAATACAACTTAACAACAATACTGAACGATAGGAAAACGGGATTGTCATCTAAACTGTTTTAACTCAGACAACTAGCTCAGATCTGAACTCATTTTAATATCACAGAGGTACTCATAAGGTGTCCTAAGTAGATGAGTTTGGTCATCACTGCTAGCAAGTCTTTGTAAAAATAATGTATTATCTTCCTGGTTCCATGACATTTGCTCCTGCGACAATTGCTCCGGTCTAACTTTGCCAGGTTAATCCTAAGCCGAAACCTAACCCTAACCCTAACCCTAATCCTAATCTTCACATTGTCCTTAACAAAAACCAAATCATGACCTTGACCTTAACCTTTGACCTTTCAAGATATGGACGGAGGAGCAAATGTCGCAGGAGCACATGTTGTGTCACCTATCTTCCTGTCTAATGGTTATCTCTAAACACAACATTATTTCATGATGATAACACTTCTTACAACACTTACCCTCTTTGTCTTGGATCTTGGCCTTCACATTTTCAATAGTATCACTGGGTTCCACCTGATAATGAAGAAAAAAGAGAAGATTTTCATTTTCAATTTCAGAAATCAGCAGAGTGAAATTACAAAGTCTCATCTGTGTTTTGCAGTTTAGCAATTACCTAAATTTACTCTAATCTAAAAAATGCTATAGTAAAATCAAAATATAACATACTAGTATAAAGATATAAAGGGTAATAATATCCAAAATCCTTTGGAAGCGCATAGGGACATTATATCATAATGTGATATGCGCTATACAAGAACGGTTTATTATTATTATTTCCAAAAATGAGTAATTAGGTCTTTACAGTGCACAGAAAGCACTGCCTGAAAACAATCTCCACTTGCACAAATTTTCAAGATTTTATGAAGCAGGTAGTATACAATTTCTCTAACTCAGATCTTGAACTCATTTTTTATATCAAAGCAACACTCATTAGGTGTCCTAAGTGAGTTAAGTCATCATTGCTAGAAGTACTATCCCTTCACAGATATGTGCCGTTTCCTCTACAATGAAAAATGCTCGTCAATAAGACCATCATCCCCCCACCCCCAACCCCCCAAGTTTCAACATGTTTGTCAAACATACTTTGCTTACGCCTCCAGAATTTAGGTCTTTTTTTAAGTCTGGTCTTCTGGTCTCTCAAACTCAACACTAAACCAATTGCTTCTACAACATACTACATGTACATTATTCAAATATATGAATGAATACTTATCACCCAAACTTTTTTCAAACTTCCAGTCTTAATTTAAGCAAGAGCAAGATCACTGAAATGTTACAACCTACCATCACAATCTTGAATATTGATTAAAATCATCATTTATGAGCCGAAATTTCACAAATGTTGACTTTCCTGAAAAAGTTCAAGATTTGCACTTCATCTGTACAATGTAAGTCAGATGTGGTTGACATGAAACAGAAAACATCAGAAAGGCACCAAACATTAAACATTTCTCAGGGTGAAGAATATTACAATTTTTTAACTTGTTTGCCCCTCAATTTTTGAAAAAAGTGAAGAAAAAAAAATCATTACAATTATAATACACAAGTTTTCAACAAAAAATGAATTTGGACAAATTATTACTTTTTTCATCAGTGTAAGAAATACACCTTTCCCAAAATACATGTACAGTTAACCTTTCATAACTCGAAGTCGCATTAGTTTAACTTTGCCTAAGTTGAATCAATTTTTTTTTACCACACTATGCAAAACGTGTTATATATATTTCCTCAGTCGAATTTTGTATAAGTCGAACTATTTTTTTTGGTCCCAACAGATTTAACTTATGCAAAGTTAACTGTACCTGTAACCCTGTAATTGTATCTAACGTCATCATACTCTGCACAGCAATGATCAGACATACTGTCGGACTATCCCAACAAGGGCACTGCTACAGCTTCATGGTTGGGGGGGGGGGGGGGGGGGGGGCTGCAGGGTTTCTCATCTCCCACCATGCCCACCCCCTATTCAAATTTTCATCAGCAAATTTCTTTTTTTTTCGCAAGTTGTGCTGCTGATTGACTAGGCCTACAGGTGTATGTAAAAAAAACTTATGTTGTACCTTGTAAGGAAAATTTGGGAAACATCCGTCAGCAAATTTGAGTAACTAGGCAGGGCTAGGGAACCTTTTTCTTCATATGTACCCTTTGAACATCAGAAAAATGTTTGGCCAACTTTAATGTCTCGACTTTTGGAAGTTTGGTCTGACAGTCTACGTCTGCGTCTCCCCCCCCCCCCCCCACCCCCCAATCATCATATTCATAGGCATAGCTGTCAATTATGTCGATGCTCCTGTTTCCCTAAACAAGACTCATTTTTGCAGTGCAGTTATCACTTCGGCATTCTCGTGAAATAAGCCACCCTGCATTCACTTTATACATGCAGTTTATTGCGTGTAAATGTCTATGAGGGTTCACATCCTCCATTGACTTTACATGGCAGTGTGTGTGTACACACTCGATGACCGGTGGCTTATTTCACGAGATAGCCATCACTTCTAAGTTGAAAGTGGTAATTCGGCACCTTCACTTCACTGATCACGTCTCAGCCGGTGCACATCTCCCGCATAACCACGCCAACATTTCGTCCCCCATACAACGCAGGACATGCCGTTCATCATTCATTTGGACTATTCACACACGTCATTACCACCACTGCCATTGGCTTTGTACAGCGACAGCACACAACTCACCTCGAGGGTGATGGTTTTCCCCGTCAGTGTTTTCACGAAAATCTGCATCTTGGATGACGTTTGTGCCACCTATTCCAAATAAAAAATGTAAATCAGATTTTACTTCTCATTGTAGACTCACAATCAGTTTTTTTAATTTTTAGGTTAATCATATAATCGGGTATTATTTGGACATATTTCGTGTCAGACCTACCGACAATGGCGAGGCGCTAGAAAAAGGCCGCACGCATGAGTTGTGAGCCTAATATCAACATAGAGGGCGTTAACACTTTTTTTGCCAGGATCATCCTGAGCGAGAAAGGGATCCTCTTTTTACTAGTGGCGGATCCGGGGGGGGGGGGGGGGGGGAGGGCTGAGAGGCACCGGCGGGACCGACCCCGGCAAAACCCAATTTGACATACCTTTTATACACTTTAAGTAAAAGAAAAAAAAAGTGTCGCTGATTGGACCCCAGCAGCTATTTAAACTCCCCCCCCCAAAAAAAAGAGAATTTTGGGCACCTAAAAATGGAGAAGAAGGAAAAAAGAGAATCTTGGCTCCGCCACTGACCAATGTATTATCAAATCGGTATTTAATATGTTTGCATCATAGGCGAAGTTGCGCTATATCCGTCTTTTAAAATTCATTTTTATTCAAGTTTTTTTATAGGCCTACCCCGTCATGAATTGATTATAATTATCATTTTCATTTATTTGACTGTTTATAGTTTACTTAGTTTATTTCGGAGGGAGTATAATTAACTAAAATAACAAACGAGGTTTGTTACTTACAATAAGATAACAAAAAGATAGAATTCACTAGGGGTGATTTATATTGTCCCCTAAAAACCATATATTAAACCTTTTCATTGTGATACGTTTAGAAGTGACTGAGACTGTCCTAAAAACCATATAGTAGACATTTTCATTGTGATACGTTTAGAAGTGATTGATCAATAAAGTGAGAAGATGTACACTGTCTGTCAAGAATAAATTACAATCATTGTCACAATGATGATTTTTACGAATTCAAAAAGTGGAAAATGTTTTGAATCCAACTTTATTAGCAACTTTGTACATTACACAGCATTCTCCTTAAACACCGGGGATGATCAATGCGGATCGGCCTCCCCACACTAAAAATATTTATAAGTGCATGTGAACGATAAATTGCATGTGAGACAATTCTGGAATAACAGATTCTCACAGCTACTCTTTCCTTACCTTGACAAATTAAATAAATTAAAATAATTGGGATGGGGTATTGCTGATCCTTCCCATCTCATATAGGGCCAATTTTAGTTGACCATCTACCCCACCTCTCTATATAGATCGTAACTAGCGCCCATCCTCCAAATGAGCTTGACAGCCGGAGCCTCTTCCCCATAGACGTATTATAGCTCTTCCCACCCCACGGGAGCGTATATACCACCCCTCCCTAGCCTCATTTTGGTGCGGAATATAAACAATATCCCCTATCCGGAAAATGAAAATAAGGATGCATTCATCCTCCACTTTTTCTTCTACAAAAATAAACGAAGGCGAGTGAGATATCTTCTCAATCCGAACAATGGTTTTTATAATAAAAATTCAGTAGGTAATGTCACTGTAATGTAGTTGCGGACAACTCCCCCATTTGCTCCACTTAAAATTACTAAAATGTCTCATTTTTTTTTCCAAAATGTAAATCAATTGCGGAGCTTTTTTCCCCCGGGGAACGTGCCCCCATGACCCATGTCCCACTGGATCCGCCAAAGGGGGAAAGGGGATAAAGATGGAGTGAGAAAGAAAAAAGAGAGGATGAGACCGTCCTCTTTCATTGGCATCCACCAAACTCGTAAGACCTGTCATCAACCCGCCCCCATCCACCTCACCCCCCCCCCTCCTGTGAATGACGTCATAAACAGAAAACTCGAAGAAGAAATGGCTGCGAATCGAAAAGCTGTGTCTCGTGTAGAATCTGACATCGAAAAATATAGAAGTGAATGTAACTGGGAACGTATTCGAGAAATAGTGAAGCAAAATAAAGTTAAAAGTCCACAACTGGGTAAGTGGTTTTTCTTTGCGAAAATGCTAATGTTAACTGAACGACGCCCACTTACATTACAGTCCCGTACGTTATCATTAGTGTGTGTTTTTCTATGACTATGACTATGCTTTGCTTGCTAAGACAAGTATGGTGGTTGATCCAGTGTCCGAATATCTGTCAAATCTTACATAATGAATGCTCAAAGTCCTACAGAAAAAAGAAATTGATGGAATTTTAAAAAGACAACGTAGATTTAATACGATATTCCCTTCCGAGTGAACCCCTTCCCAACGACGCAGCGTTTTGGTCCCTTGAAAAAGGTACTGTATTTCATGATTTCCAAACTTGTGAAACCTTATGGGAAAAAGACACGACCTTTGTTTCAATAGTGTGGTTTTCATACGCGTAATCCCACGCGTATGAAAACCCATTTTAGGCGCTTAACTGTACACGTTCGGTAATACAATCTGTTCGGAAATACAATCAGACAATCCCCGACTATAATTAACGTAAATTAAAATAGATCTAGAGGGTCTATTAGTAGATCTAAGTTTGATTTTAAAGGATGGTAAAAAAGTAGATGTTTCTTCATTTTTGCACATGGACAGATTAGATATTGGACTGCCTAAAGATAAATATTGGAATTGTTGTGGTTGTCATGGTTGTGTTGGATTTGTTGGATATCTTCACTCTTCAGATAAGCTTGTACATGTATAAGTGGGATTTGTTTGTATTTTATTTTGAAATGACAATTTGACAAACAAATCATGATTTGTTTTATCAAACTTCAATTCAGTTTTTTTTTAAAGGTTCTCATAATATGCATAGAGCACCAATGGCAATACAATGGGTATAATTAAGGGGTCATTTTTCACCCCTCTCTTTGCACTGGCATGACGGGTGAAATCAATAGACAATATGCACTTATACATGTACAAGCTTATCTGAAGATAACCTTGTACTCAGACTAGCTCTTTTATGGGTGAATAGGCTTCAATAGCTATTGTGTGTATCAGCAGGCCCTTTTCCCGGCTAGATCATTCATACAGGAGAGGAAAATAATTATTCAAAATTTCACTTTCAATTCTGAATCCCCTAATTTGTGGCACAGTAAGAGTGGAAGAGTCCATGAATCAGGTAATCTAGCAAATTTAAGAAAATTAAATCTTGCTTAGAGCAATTTTGTTGTCTGTTTTTGACTGCTGCAACAGTGAATGTTGGACACAGTCCCACATAGGCATATGCATGCAGAGACTGGTAATTTATCACCCTCTACAAAAACAAAATGAAACAAGTCAACAAAAAAATAGATTAAACTGAAAAAAAATTAGACTAACATTGGAGGTCTATAGAGTCTAATAGTATATAAAAATAATAATACTAGAGCAGATGCCGCTAAGTGCGGCTGGTAGCCAGTGTGCGGCCGGTAGCCAGTGTGCGGCCGGTCCATCATTTGCATTGCAGAATCACTTTAAAATACATGGCATCATAATATATCACATATCACACACACAGGGTACATTAACAAAAACAAAAACATGAGGAGTATGATTCCAAAACAAGACTTAACTTTTTTTTTCCTGGTATTTTAGATTAGCAAGTGAACCTGGACGACGATTATAATGAATAATGCTGATATATAATTTCTTAGTGATAATTCATGATTGATATTAATTTTTTTTTCCTGTGACTATGCTTTTCTATTCAGAGGTTTTACTTCATCTCGCTGCTGGAGAATGTGAGCTGGAGTTGTACTTGATACAAAACCCACCCAATCATGAGACAGCAGCGAAAGCGAAGAAAGAGCTCTCATCAGCCAGGTCTCATCTCCTCCTTGCTGCTAAAGGAGCAAAGGTACTACTTTTGGATCAGAATCATCAGAATGATATTTAATTTTCTCATGAAAGATGTAAAATAGTAGTTTTTAGGATTTAAAAATCTGCTGATTTATGAAAAATTGACAAGTTTGAAAACTTGAATTTCATCACTGATATTATTGTTCAAGGCTATGGAGCTGCAGGTTCATGAAAGGGTTCCATGACATTTGCTCCTGCGACAATTGCTCCTGTCTAACTTTGCCATGTTAATCCTAAACCTAAACCTAACCCTAACCTTAACCCTAATCCTAACCCTAATCCTAATCTTCACATTGTCCTTAACAAAAAACAAAATCATGACATTGACCTTAACCTTTGACCTTTTGAGATATGGACGGAGGAGCAAATGTCGTGTCACCCATGAAAGACATGACAATTATCTGTTGCATATATGCATGACAAGGGAAATTCATTGTGTGAAAACCTAAACAAAAAAATGACGGGTGTTAAAGATATAATGGAAGTATGAAACACAAAAGCTGATAGATCAGCTTATTTTTCAACTCTTCTTTTTTGAAAAAAAAAGATAACACTTGACCTTCGAATTGGACAGTTGACTTTGTGAGCCTTCCACTGTTGGACAGAGGCTAGAACTATTTCATATCCTTGTTGTTGTTGTATCTTTTCCCCCAAGTGTTCACCTAACAACTCCTTTATTTATTTATTTTGTTTACAGCATATACTGTATGCAGAGTCACACCTTCTCCTGTCCAAGGTTCATCTTGCTATGGGTGAATATGAGGAAGCTATCAAGAACCTGGATAAAGCCAAACTCGATGACATGACAAGCCAGGAAGTTCCCTGTACTAGGTTGAAGATCATGGCAGAGGCGTTTGCTGTCAGAGGTGAGTTGTAAAGCAAGGTGCATGATGAAGGGGGGAATTGTATCTGGGGGGTGTTTCACAGATGTAAGTTGGACTTAGGGTCATGCGTAAACTCCAATGTGTATCCGGTATTTAACGCATTATCTCATTGATAGACTTCCCAATAGTGCGCGTCCCCTGAGCATGATCTGACCAATGCGGTGATGTGTAATATTCAGCACACAACTAGGAATTTAAGTGCGACTTTAAGTCCAACTTAACACTTTGTGAAGCATCCCACAGGTGTGCCAATGTTTGACAAGAAAAAGAATGGCTAAGGTGACTATAAAAATGATAGTATCAATGTTAGTATATTATTCATGTCAGTTTTGAGTATGACAAAATTCTACCAATAATGATCAAGCAGTATAAATTGTTTTTGAGTTTCAAGTGTACACACTCTCTCCAAATCAATGCATATATTGCACTAATATTTATATTATAATTATTAATGCTACATTCAGATTTTAATTGTATGCGTTATATGTTTAGTCTATTGAAATGAAGAGTCTGACTTTGTAAATTGACAATGTGCTAACTTAAAATTCTTGATTGGGCCTTTATTATCACAAGCCTACCTGGCAAATGTTGATTTGATTGCAATTTGTGTGGATTAATTCTTCTTCAATATTTAGACCTAGCAACATCCAAGAAATTTTGAAGAATGCAATGTAGTGATTGGTATTACCTTATCACCCATATGAATAGAAACCAAATCAATTAAAAAAACATAGTTTCTCCTGCGTAAACAAGCAAATGAAGCTTTGTAAAAAGAATAATGCAGTGAGGAAGGAGGAAGTATAATGCACTTTGCCTTGTATATTAAGAAGAGATGATGAAAGAAAGTAATAATTGTTGTCCATATCATGTTGTCAAATTGTACATTGAAATATTTAAGTAACTTACATGCTAATTTATCAAATGCTCTTATACATCATCTTGTAGCTGTTGCTCAAAAGATATGAACACCGAAAGAACAACATACTTAATTCTCTCATTTCCTGCAGGGATGTGCATGGAGAAACTTGCAGCTAAACAGGGTGACAAGAAAAAGAGAGAAGAACATGCAGAGGAGATTATTACCAACTATGAGAGGGCAGGCGACTTGGCTCTCTATTACCTACAGGTTATGGAAATATTCATTCTTTGAAAGGCCAAGTATATTCATTTCAAATGTCATAGTATTGAGGAAATGAAATATCAACTGTGTTCATCTTGTGATATAGTTGATTTCAAAAATGCCACTTACTTAAAACCCACATTGTAAAGATTGCATGTCATTACAAAACTAAAGGTGATTCAAATGGCAACAAGATGATCAAAATTTTTTATCTATCAATATCTTCGAAGTTAAAGAAAGAGGTCTCATGTAGTTATACTGTTAATCGTCTGAAATGAATGCAATTTATTATGTAAGAGGCATACTAAATCATTGCCATTTTTCCTCCTATCATATAGGAATTTGAGAAAGGTCAACAGACGAACACCACTTCTTCTAGTTCTAGCAGCCTCGGGTCTGGCAGTCACATGGTAGGACCGGTCTTAGAGACTGCTGTACAAAGGGCACCACTCATCTACATACAACAAGGGTATATCTTTAGAGATCATGAAAGCTGCATTAACAAACACTTGTCTAAAAGGACCACCGTCTTTTTGTTTTATTTGAAAAGTGTTTTTTAATGGAAACCTGTACTAAAGGAAATTAAAAGACCACCTGTCTTTCTTGCTTCCTTTGAGCAGCCTTTACATACACATTCAAAGGAAATTATGGCATAATGCTGTCAAAAGTCAAATCAAGGCTTCTCTGTTGTATTAAAGGCCATGTTCATGGGTATCAAATATAGTGCTGTAATATCTCAGTTATTTCATTTTCCGTTAACGAGGGCTAAAAAAAAACGGACGGTTTTTGGTTAAACGCACTCACACATATGTAAGGTTATAATAATTGGGTGATCTAACATGATTTTGAACACGTGGGACACAGGCATAACAAAAAGAGACTTGCTACAAAAGCCATTATTTTCCTCTTTTTAATTGTAATAGTGATAAAACTCATTTACCTACCAAAATTTGAGCTTAAAATGTTTGATTTATTGATATTTTGTAGTTTTCAAAGTGAGTTTAAGCTTCATAATGTCGATAGTGTCTACTACTCCGTTCGATATTGTCTATCAAATCCCTGCATGTAAGATCTGATCAGGATCTGAACGATTATCAGCATTTGAAGCCAGAACCAACTTTTAAACCACAAAATAACAAGAAATAAGACATTCTAAAATCAAATCATGGGAGGTAAATTGATATTTTTTATCACAGTTATGAATAAAAAAGAGGAAAATTAGGCTTTTATAGCAAGTTTTATGTTTTGCTTTTGGACATTCCCATGTATTCAAAATCATGTAGCATTTTTCACAGCTAATTGAAAACGGTGAAATCCATTCCGTTTTTGGACCTCACGGTCGTTTTCCGGACATTTAACATTTCGATACAGCACTAATCAAATATTACTTTGTTGATGAAATAAATGTTCATGTATGATATTAACTTGTTAATCTTTTGGACATTGACGTCTTCTGAAAGGTATTTTATGTCCAATGTGAAAAGATTTGACAGGGATCACCAAAAGCAGAGGGGAAATTGATTTTTTTTCGAGCCATTGAAATCATTTTTCTCCTCTTCTTTGGTTATTACTCCATTTAAAGGGAATGAGATGTTTTGTAGTGATAGTATGTTTCTTATTTTTCATCCACTAAATTGAAACCAATCTGATTTATCATAGCCTTTTCTTTATTCACCCTGCATTTAGAAAAATGGACCAGGGTATCAATCGCTTCCGGCACATTTTGAAAGCTGTAGAGACCCGAACCTCGCAGAACATCCGAACCACACTAGCAAGGGAGCTGGCAGAGGTTCTCTTGAGGGGTGTGTGC
Source organism: Heliocidaris tuberculata (assembly GCA_025618425.1). Lineage (NCBI taxonomy): Eukaryota > Metazoa > Echinodermata > Echinoidea > Camarodonta > Echinometridae > Heliocidaris > Heliocidaris tuberculata. The sequence continues at coordinate 42,176,807 of CM046834.1, read as the reverse complement.
GAGCATCGCTACACATCGCCCTCTGTTGATGGCCGAGAGGAGAGGACAGGCAGTTTGAGTCGATCTTCTGTGAGCGGTGGCTCTGCATCATCCTTGAGGCCGGCTAGTTCCAGAGGTTCACTCAAGCCAAAGCTCTACACAATGGAAAGGTTAGATGCTATTTTTTTAAAGTATAGTAATGCCGGCGATCCTAATACCTAAAATGATATCCACACTCCGATTTTACTGAGTGGGACTGTGACAGATCATTTTATAATGTGCTGTGGCAAAACTAAATGATTTTATGAATAAATGAATAACAATTACGGGTGGAAAAAAAACAAAGCTGCATGCAACAATGCAAATTTGTGATGCACAGTATTTTTATGTCATTTATTTTGGTGTAGCTTCTTTTTTTTTTTAGCCCCTTTACCTCGTCATGTCTAATTAAAGCTTTTTAGAAGTCATATACTGTAAGTTTCTATGACATAACATTTAAATATGGCTGTGAATGATAACATGTGATATCACATGGGTAATCCTACTAATAAAGATCACTTTTTTTTACTTTGTGTATTGTCAGAATGTGAAAGTACCATTTTATGTTTACATGTGGGTGTATCCTCTATGCCCCTTTCATAGTGTTTATGTTCACTTTCTTTTCCCCTCTGTCTCATTTATATAACTCCTTTGTCAGATTTAGAGATGAAAGATCATTATTTGAATTCCTCTACTGTGTTTAAGCAGTAATAATGATTTGCATAAAAGGCGAAAAATTTCAAATATGAATATTGTGCTCTGGACACTGAATGTAGAATTTTTCATGTTATTCTTTTTGTACTTATGTTTCCCATCATTTGCATAGGTATTGCAACAGTTGAAAATGAATTGATTAATTTTCTTTGCTTCCTTCTTGTTTTCTTTTCTTTTCTTCCATGTATGTATTTGATTTTGTGTATCGTCTGTAGTCGGCCAAGCCATTGTTCCAATGACTAGTAAGTGTCAGGAACTGCATGGTCTAGACAAATTGACTTCATTATTTGCACTTTTCTGTAGCTATATCTTTAAAATCACTTTCTTTAGACTTAAAAAGTGTTTAGTTTCTCGGTAATTTATTTTATTCTTTTGCACTTTTCTGAAGTTCTCTCTTACTCCCCTTAAGTTTCTTTGTGATATCTCTTCTTTTGTATTTAAAAAGCTGTTATTGCCCAGATTATTTTCTTTGAAAAATTATCCTTTTCATAAAGGACTCTTTTATACTTTGTAAAAGTTCTGAGAGATAGCCATGTTTCTATTGGATCCTTTTTATTTCTTGCTGTTTTGTTGTAGATATTAGGTTTAACGTATAGTGAAGATTGCAAAGGTGGTCGGGTAAAAGTCCAATTTGTTTCAAAATTTGCATGGGGAATAAATGCTTTTGTTCTGTACTTCTTCTTTAGGTGAGATGCTGCTTTGGTTTTGTAACATGTAAACAAATTTTGAGGGGATTGTTGAATAGTTGAAAAGATCAAATAAACAGTATTTTTCCCCTTAATTTGTCCCCAGATTAAATTAAGCATCAAGTGATATAGATAGTAGTGTAGATGTTCTTTTTTACTTAGCTGAACATTGTGAAGCTGGTTTAGGCTTTGGGTTTTAAGTTTCAACGAGTACATGCTTGTATACTAATAATTTCCTGGGTTGAGTAGGACAAAATACATGTACCATGGGATTCATGCCTATTATTGAGAGGTCTTTCAAAGTTTTAATTCTCATGACAAAGTCAAATTGCAGTGAAGTATATAGGCCAATGTCTGTCTTTTGGTTGGTGAGTACACAGACGTGATTTGTAGTCAGTTTTCATGTTCTCTGTCTCTATAATAAAATCTAGTACTAGATAAATGGAACTATGCCCAAATCAGACATGTACAAGTATGATATAACTTTCTTTTTTCTTGACATTTTACATATAGTTTTGTGGTGACAAACAGTTGGCACCCATTTTCCATCCAGTAGAGCTAACTACTGATTCAAAGCAGGTGTATGATTATTTAGCATAAATGAAAAAAAAATAATTCATGTAAAAATGTTCGCTAGCCCTATAGTTACATTTAGGCTAATATAAAGCAGCAGTAGAAGACATTTTTCGGGTTATTGCATGTTTGTAGTCGGTAAGATAGCCAGTCTTCAAATATCAATTCATTAGTAAATTTCCCATCATTGACAAGTCATTCACAGCACAGTTCTGCACATTAGAGTTAGAAGTCAGTGTTCTCTACACTTTTACATCTGTATTTGCAAATAGGTTGTAATTATTAAAGACCCCAACCGAAGCAAATACAACCATAGATCGATGGAAAGCTAAGTAGACGTAGAATACAAATACATGTGGGTAAACATCATTTTTCCTTTCAATAATCCACAAAAAGCAGAAAGAACACCTCACTGTCCGCCCTCTCCGAGTTACGTAATAACAAGGGTTCGCTCGGCCGATACACTTATGACGTCATCTCGTGTAGACAACTCTGTGGCTGGCGCACGTAGCGGTGCGTAAACAATGGACATTGAATAGCTTTTGTACAATAGCCAGTTACTTTTGTGGGCGGAGTTTGTCAAGTTTTGTGAAAGTTTTGATAGCTGTATAACACCCAAAAATACAAATCGAGAAAATGTCAACAACATATCTATAGTCTACATTAAAGTTATAACTTAGGTCTTAACAAGAGAAATGCAAACAGAAAATAATTATTGAAATCTAACAATTTGTTATCGAGTTATGCCATCATTGCCATATTGTGACAGGTTTGATTTACATGTCCCATTCCTGCCGCATAAGCAAATTAAGTCCTCTATCAAGATTTTGAACAGAAAATTGAAGAAAAAAATTGTGACTTTCTTAATCTGACCTGACACTGACAGACACTGCCTTGGGTTTTTTGAGAGGGAATGAGACATGAGAGAGGTTTTCGTGCCCAGAACTCAGAAGAAAAATTTTCATGGAGTCAGAGTTCATCCCGAAATCAATTATCATCTATAGCACTGCAGTTTGATTATTTTTATAATATTTCAGACTTCAGAGGCTCTCCTCCTATAAATTTCAGGGATTCTGTGAAGCTAGCTAGAAGCAGTCTCAGCGGGAAATTTCTCTGAAACCATACAATGTAGAGTAGACCTTTTTTTCGTTGTAGTCTGACTAAATTAACCTAAAAAAAAACATGGTAGAATTCCATTATTATGAGTTTCCAAATCATTAATCAATAGTCAGTTAGTGTCTTTAAAGAAAACTAGGAATGTGTTGTAACCAAATTTTACCAGGGTAAACCGCTGCCTTAGAACTAGAAAGAGCTCGAGTGATCGAGAAAAATAAATGGAACTCGTCCGCAGCGCAGTCAAGAGGCACAGCTCCATACGCAGTAACGCTAGACCCTGGCCGAGCGAGACGCGGAGCAAGCCGTCTTATTATCGAGACATTCGTGCAGCTCAGCTCAGCTGAGCCTGCGCTGGGCCAAACACTCAAGACGCCTATAATGTGTGTTTTGGTTACAAAATAATAGCTGTAACTTCGGTTTTCATTTCTGTAACAATGTAAGATGCAATTGAATACTTTGAAACACCATACCTTCCACTAAATGCATGAATGACTTTGAAATCAAGAAAAAAAAAAAACACCACGTACATTTCGCATGCAGACTTGGATCATATGTTCGGGACGTCTACACGAAATGACATCATAAATTTCGACCCCCCGCAGGCCTGTGATTATACTCGACGGCTGCCCATTTCCAAGCCCTCCAATCCAAAGATTTGAGATGCTCTTACTCCTCCCGCAGGCAATGAAAGCTCATGAAGCTTGCATTGTTATATTCAGAGAATAAACAGCTTTCTGTAGATATATAATTTGTCTATTCCATTTTTGTCTTCGGTTGGGGTCTTTAAGGTAATGTATGTATGTTTTTAAATATAATATGTTAATGACTGTCTTGAATATTTTCTTGGTAGCCTGTTATGACTATTTCACATTGAAATAGTTAAGTGTAAAGATTTATCTTCCTTTAGTATGAATCTTCCAAATTTGAAAATTTGTATGGTGATGAAATTGCATCATGTTCTTAATAAGTATGCAGAATGGTATTAGATTGTGTTGATAGATTCTCTGCTCTAAAAAGGGAAGACTGGAATTTATTAGGAACAAATATCTCTCTACAATTTCCTCTGAATGTGTTTGATAAGTTTTATCATGTTTCCCTCTCTCTCTGTCTCCAGCTCCTATTAGAAACTTGTTTTTTTCCTCTCAGAAATTACAACACTGCATCTTTATCAACTTTTTAAATTTCTTATTTTGATAATTACCATATTGTTGTTCTTCTTTTCTCTTCTTTACTCTGCCCTGTTCTTATAATCTCTAGAAAATTGTTTCCGAATGTCATCATTTTCTGATCTTGATTAAATGTTAAATCCATTCCATGGTTTGTCCCCCTTTTTAACCTTGCATTTATCCTGCATAATTGGAATATCAAATTGAAGAATGTTTCAAAGTTGTATTTAGGTTTTTTTTCTTGTTTATCTTCACAGCTTATTTGTACCAAAGAGCGTGGGTGAAGAAGCCCTCCTTTTGCTGTTAATTAGTGAATTACAAGTAAGTTTTTTTTAATGGTTTTTGAAAGTTTGTTTTACTATTTGCACTATGTTTATATCAAGGGAAATTTGATTATTTTCTGTGAAACTTTCCTTGTGATACCTGTAGATATTTCTTCTTTATTTATATCACATCTCAGTATTTGTTGTCTTGTTAAAATGTAGGAAGCTGCATGATGATATCTGAAGATTTGGAAAATCTATGTGTTCTGTTTCTTCAACTATGAGGCTGTATTATTATCTCTTAAAATGTTTCCATAAAAAGTAAATAATTAGTTTTTTTTTAAATCCACCCCAAGGAGTTTAATTGTCCCTAAAATTTTCTGAAAAAGAATGTTCCGCTAGGAATGTTGAATGCTAAATATTGATGAAGTAGAAACACTTCATGATAACATAATTATCAAATGTGAAAAATGATAATGTCATTTTGAACCTAAGATAGATTTTATGATTGTTGTCCTTGTGTATTTTACTGCATGAACTGCATAATTTTCAATAACAACTTCACAGACACATGTAACGCTTCTCCTTCACATTTTACATGTGCATGCCACCTAAAGCTTTTACCCTGAAAATCTTATTCTTAATTTTTCTTTTATAATGTTTTTTCTTTCTTTACTTAGATGAGCCTGCCCTCGGTATTGTTAAATATGTTCCATATGTTAATTTTCATCCAGTCTATGTTTGTAGTTTGTAGTTTCCCAAAACATTACCCATGCACATACATTTACACATGTAAAGATGAATGTAGCTTGTAGGTTTCCCCAAACACTACACATGCATATACAGTATACGAACCACTTCATTGAAAAAAAAATTCCACTATATATATATATATATATATATATATATATATATATATATATATATATACATATATATAAGAGAGAGAGAATGACGTAATGAAACGTCATAAATAAAAAAAAACAAAAGAAAACAAGAGAGGGAGAAGCGTAAAGGCGCACAAAACCATGGATACTAGCACAACCATGGTAGAGAAAGCTGAGGGAGGAGAGAGAGAATGACGTAATAAAACGCCATAAAGAAAAGAAAACAAAAGAAAACGAGAGAGAGAAGCGTAAAAAAACATGGATACTGACGCAACCCTGGCAAGAAAGTTGAGAGAGGGGAGAGTGAAACAAAGGAAAAAAAAGTGAAACGCAAAGAGCTCCAAGGATACTAACGTAACCAAGGTGAGGAAAGCTAAGACAGAAGAGAGGGAAGATGACGTATTAAAATGTCATAAAGAGGCAGAGGGAAGGTGAAGAAAAAGAAAAGAAAATGAAAAGAAGAGAGAAGGGACGTAAATAAACATGTCAAGATAGAGAGAGAGAGAGAGAGAGAAGTAAGAAAGGAGGAAAAAAGAGAGGAGCAGTACAGGAAAAAAGAGAACAAGGAAGAAAGAAGAAAGAAAAAAGTAGAACAAAGTTCTATGTACTCTGAAATGAACGGAAGGTAACGTTTAAACCAGACGGATGTAATGTTCCAAGTTAGAAGATGATTTTTTCTTCTTGTTTCTTCCTGTCTGTATCATCTCCTGTGCACTTGAATGCCCTGCAGACTTTGAAATTGTCTGTGGTGTGTCCGGGAAGGTTGAAGTGACGAGCTATCGGAAGTCCTTTTGTGTTGAGGCGGATGGATCGGAGATGTTCGGTGACACGATCGGCCAGTTGACGTTTGGTTTCTCCTATGTAGTATTTGTCACAGAGGGTACACGATACAGCATATACCAGATTCTCGGTAGTGCAAGAAAATGATCCATTGACCCTGAAGTTAGCTTTGTGACTGCTGATGACTTGGGTGTTAGTGATGCGACTACAAGTCTTGCAACGGGGTCTCTTACAGGTGGTAGATCCTTGTTCTGTCTGTTGGTTGTGGTTACTCAGATGTGAACACACCAGTATGTCTCTTAAACTCCGATCTCTTCTGAAGGCTGTGAGGGGTGGTTCCTGGAAGATGGAGGTTGAGGGGTTCTCTGTGTGTACCTTAAAATTTTCTTATCGTCGACGATATTGTTGCAGTTGTGAGGTCAAACGTAAAAACGAGAGGTGTCCTCGAACTCCTTCTTCTGGGGTTCGTCTTCAATGTGTCCTCTCTCGTTTTTCTGGAGATCTTCTGCAAAGACTTGTCGATGACAGCTAGAGGATAGCTTCTGTTGAGAAAGAAATTCTTCATTTCAACACAATGCCGTTCAAAGTCATCTTCATTGCTGCACAAACGTTCATTTCCTGATAAAGGCCTATGGCCGAAAATTTGAAAACTTTTCAGTCTCACGGAATCTTTTATTTACTTGTCTTCTACACCTATATATATATATATATATACATGTATATATATATATATATATATATATATATATATATATATATATATACACACACACACTAGTAGTTGTCAACATTATTACTCATGTGCAGATATGACGAAAAAAATGTTAACATGGCAATTGTGCAAGTATCCAGTTGTTATGTACATGTTTATTGTTCTAGTCAATGTCAAATGCTTTTATATTTACGACAACATAGAGCATTGTTACATCTTTAGCTATTTATTCACTGCAAACCTCTCATAGATGTCAAATTTTGCTAGATACCATACATACATGTAGGTCACATTTGCTGTCTCACTGGTTCCTCATCTTTATCCAAGACAATCCAGCTACATGACTTAGCATTATAAAGCTCTGCAAATGGATGCACTTATTTGTGATAGCTTTGCAGATGATGATGATGATTATTATGATGATGATGATGATTCATCATTTATATGCTGAAGCATCTCTCATGAATGGGCTTTGAAAGTGTTTGTCGTGCAGCATTAAAGATAAAGTTGAGTTGTGGTCATGCGATTACATTGCGCAAGAAATATATATTACATAAGAATTGGTGTTTGCTGTAAGGTTTTGGAATCACTAAAATGAGAAGGAATTGACTCAATCCTGCTGAGAGTCACATGCACTGCACCCAGAAATGTGTATATGGGACTACACACACATGGTTGGCCCAAACATTTCAGCTGTTTCTTGTCATATTTTGAATGTGAGGGCATTTGAAAAACATTCCTTTTCAGGGGACATTTCTCTATGATAATCTTCCAAAATGTTGAAATTATAGTTGACATTTGCCTTTGGGACACGTCTTATTTCTACAAGCAATGATATTTTGTTGATCAATGTTTTTCTTTGGAGAGCTAGACTTTATAAAGTTTATACACAATGTATGCTTGAAGGGAAAGGGTGAGAAAATAGCTCGCTAGTATGGTTTGTTTTCATTTGCAAGATTTTGAGATGTTTATATACTGTAATACACCATTACCCACGTTCATAGTCATTCAACATATTCACATTAATCATAATGCACTTGTAGTGTGGGTCCATATCTACATGTACCATTGTTTCACCACATCGAAATTCATTGCTGCTGATAGAACTTCAAGAATACATGAATTTCAATTATCGTTGATTTTATTTTCATGGATTTAGAAGCTTCTGCAGATCAGATGTGTATCAGAATATTTTGTTCAATATGTCACCCATTCATTCAAATACAAATGCATTTTCAACCTTATTATTTCACATTACTTTTGAATTTCATGAAATACATGTACAGTATAAGAAAAGAAAGGCACTGCCATCTATTATAAATTGATTTTCATCATTTTGTAGTTTGTACAATTTTTTGTCAAGATCCATGAATTTTATTTTAGAGAAAAAATAAAGTTCATACCAAATTTGGCAAAAATTATTTATGAACTACAAGAAAAATTGTCCTCCAAAGAATGAGTAATATTCAAAGAATGTGACGTCTTCTTGTCAACTGAGACTACTACAGTGAATTTTTGCAATTAAATATGTTGTCCCATACACATATATATCAGTGTTTGTTATCTTCATTTTACCTACATGTATATAGTATCTTTTGTAAATTTTCTAAAGTTTGTGTACATTTTTGCCTGTTCAAACAAGCCTGTTGAGATTCCTGTGTAATACATGGTCAGCAGTTTGGTATGACTATTAGACAGATTGTTTTTTTAAAACGCATATTGTTTTTCAAGTTTTCAGAACACCTGAAATGTTTTCCAAAAAATCTAAATGGCATTTGCATTTGGTTTATATAAAACTAATCCATGTTGATTGTCTCTGTAATGCAGGTAAACCGAGATGTTGTTTTGAGTCGTTCCAAGGAGTACAGTCAGAGTAGACAGCACACATTTTTCAATGCCACAGCTGTGTATGACCTGCTTACCATCGCACTGACAAGGAGGGCGCAATATCAAATGCTTTCAGAGGTATCCAAACTTGGATTTGATTTCGCTATAGATACAACTGTATGACATCACAAATTTAAGCTGTGTGCCCCTTTGATAATAAGATTATGAAATAGAGACAATAAGTTTTTGTGCAGTTCCAGAAAATGTTGTGTGGCAATACACAAGACGGAAAATTTCCCCCTAGGCATTGTACAGAATAATGAATTGTCTGACTGATTATTCAGTGGTATGAATTCCCAAACTCTTTTTGTAGACATGAAGTTTTATGGCATATTCGTATTGTAGCTTAACCCTTTGCCTACTGGAACCGGGCGGTCCCTGTATTAAGCCTATGGGAATGAGAGAATTCAGTAGTCATCGGGTTAGGTAAAGATTTAACCCATTGACGACTTTGGCGAAGATAACTAGGCTCTGGTCTACAGAAAATAACATGTTTTACCAAAATCAAACTTTATAGATTGATTTAGATTATCTCAGATTCTAATTTCTTGTGCTTGTTATTTATTTCATAGACCCTTGACAGAACAATGAGATTTTCTTTTGAAGAATTTCACCTGTGGATGCAGTTTGCTCTCTCCCTCATCAGTAGTGAAAAGGTGAGACAGATGGAGCAACTATATTTTGTTAAACACCAATTCTATTATAAAACAAAACATACAGCAAGGCTCCCTCATGAAGTTTTAATGAAAAGAAGTGCTTTTTCTTATCCACAACTTACTGTTGCTATTTGATACACAGGTCTGCCTGTTTCTTTATTGCTACCAAGATATAGGGATAGTAAGATTAATAAATTCTGATATACATGTATCAGAGTAACTCTTCAAGTATTTAAAACTTTTTTTGGTGCTAATGCTGGTTCTACAATGTATTTTAATAGTTTATCTTTTTTTTTTTGACTCAGAAAATATTATTTTTAGATTAAGAAAAGTTTCTTGAAATTGAAGACAGGCTTGTAATATGTTACGTTACATACCACATTTTAATAGTTTATCTAATATTTTTTTGACTCAGAAAATATTATTTTTAGATTAAGAAAAGTTTCGTGAAATTGAAGACAGGCTTGTAATGTGTCACGTTACATATCATGAATCATTATGTTATCGACATGAACATAAAAAAAAAAACAGTCCATGAATAGAAACTTGTCATATGAAATATTATTTGTAACACATGTTTGTAAACCTGGTGGCACAGTAAGGATCATATAAAAGGAGCTGTATTAGAAGTCCATCTTTTCTTGCAGTTACACTAGTTAAATTCAAATTTTTTCACCCGTTTATTGTGTTGATGCAGTTTGACAGGGCTCTCCAGGTTCTTCGGGGTTGCAGCAACATGCAGCCGGACAACGTCACTGTGTTGCTGCTTGCTGCCAAAGTGTGTCTGCAACATCTACAGCAGGTATGCAGAGGAGATGAGTACAAATGACCTCTACATCTGAATTCATTATCAATTTCACACATTCATGTACATGTAGTTACAAATCTGTATTTCACAAGTTATATGATAAACCGAACCAGTTCCATACCTTTAAACATTCAGAGTGATTCAGGCTAAAAGATAATCAATGTAATAAGCGAGCCGATTAAAATGATTTAACAAAGAAGAAGAATGGAGCACATTGATGAGATTTACGGTTCATCATGTGTGTAAGTCCAGAAAAGGACTGCTGGGTTGGAGAAGGATAGTAGAGCAAGGAGAGAAGAGGAGATATAAAAGAGCGAAAGATAGAATAGGAGTACAGAGTATCCTTCCTTGAAAAGATGCAGTCCTGAAAAGGACTAGTAAACCGAATGGAGCAATTGTAATAGGTTATCATAAATACAGATCATCTGTTGAGAGCCTGAGGGCATCGATAAATGAATATGAGTAAATGTCCATCTGGCTCTGCACTCTTAATTTATAAGTTGTGAATTATTATGTCCAATTTCTGTAAAAACAGTTTGTAGCTTGTCCATACAGTAAATTCTTGATGGAGGTTTTTGTTTTTCATCCTCGAAATAACATTGTTATTGCATTAACTGCAAAGACATAGAATGTTGTACAGTGGTTTTATTTTGTATAAATTTAGATTCAGGAGCATCATTATCAGTAATAGATATATGTATGATGATAAACTGTTCTGTTGAATTTTTATAGCTCTGTCTTTGAAGGGTCTCTCTGGTAGGTTTCTCAAGTCTATCGAAATTTGTTTATGAGATATATTTCTGTTGGGATTATTATTTCTCTTTCACTTCAGTCCACTTCTAGAAATGTTAATTTTATTGTTAAAATGTTGAGTGACAAGTGGTGATTTTTTTTTGAAATTTATTAATTTTTTTTAGCTGGAGGAAGGATTAGAGTTTGCTAGCAAGGCTGTAGAAGTGGGCAAGCAACCACTAGCACCAAGATGTCATATGATGAAGGGGCTAGCATATGGCATGATGGCACTTGAAGGTATTGTAGTCTTGAAGATAGATATTCCCCTTTTCTACATCTGTTCTATTTCGTTCTAGTGTAAGATCTTCCATTTCTGTCCTGGAAATATTCTAGATGTTATTATTCTTCTTTCCACACCATCCTATTTCCTCGGTTTATTCTAATCAACAGTCATGATCTTCTGTACCTCAGTAATTTTTTTATATCTTTCATCATATCATCTCATCATCATCAGCAGCAGCAGCAGCATCATTATCATCATAATCATAATTATATTGTCATAATCATGGTCATCATCAACATCATTATCATCATCATCATCATCATCATCATCATCATCTCCTTCGTTATTATTATCATCATCATCATGGTCATCATTATTATCATCATCAGTATTGTCAGTAATATGTCATTGTTTGCTTTTTTATCCTCAATAGGGCTTGATAAATTTGATTATGAGCAAACTATTACAGTTACCATTCTTCATATTCCTTTAATATCAGTCATTAAAGTGTACCAATCACCTGAAAAAATAATTTGTGTACAGCTAGAAAGTATAAAATCAACCTCAAAGAACTTTGTCTGGTATTCTATACTCAATGAGTATGAAGGAAATAAAGGATGACATGAAAATACTCGCGCGGAACCGAACTCAGAGTTTGGTTCCTTGCGAGCCTTTACCTTGGCAAGCGCGTACGGGTGCATCGAGTAGTCTACTCACAAGTCGCTTTTACGCTTATAGAGAGTGTAATTAAAATTGCAATATCTCTTTATAGAATTAATATTTGAAGCCCATATTTTGAATATAGTATAACGACATGCAACCTCTAACATACAGAGCAAAATTATTTTTGGTGATACCCTTTAACTCCACATCATCAAATCAGGGTTGTTATATCAAATGTTAAAAAGAAATTTTAAGGCTGATTAAATTTGCCTTGCGAGCAATACCAACTTGTTTATTTTTCTTCCCTTCACAGCTACCATACAGGACAAGAGGTGTGAGCTGCAACGTAAATCACTGAGTTGCTTCAAGCAAGCCACCTCATTGGATCCTGATGATCACATGGCTCAGTTCCAGATGGCTATGCAGTTGGCACTCTCCAGACAGGTACTGATGAAACATGCATACAGATGAAGTTACTTCATTCTTTAATTGATGTATTCTCTGAGATATTTCATTGAGATAATGTTTTAATATCTTTCTGCATCAACAATAGACTTATAACCATTTTGTTGCAAATTTTTAGGCAAAAATCTGAAGGATCTTCTGGCTGCTGTTGACTTAACAGGTTTCATTTCTGTTGAAATCTGTTATATACACTGTAGCGTGCAGACTTCATTTCCAAAATCATCTGCAATTATTCTTTAATGCAAATAACAAGTCAAATGTTTCTGCAATGTAGTCTCCAGGTAATTGTATATGATACTTGTTCCATATTTCATTGAAAGAGTGAACAAGCATTTCCTTAGTTTTCAACATACATCGTTACTTGAATATGGTTTCATCGAAGACTATGAATCTTCCACCAGGAATTTTCGCAAGTCGCAAATACATGAACTATGACTTTTAGCATACCTGGCCCATGCTAAATTTAAGTGTCAAGTGAGAGAATCACTGCCAACACTGTCTATGAACACCTTTGGTTTTGCAGATACCAGAAGCATTACAGAGAGTTCGTCTGGCTCTGCAGCTGTGTGCGGATGATCTCCAATCACTGCATCTCCTTGCCCTTCTTCTGTCTTCACAGAAGCAATACACGGAGGCCCTGTCTGTCCTTGAGGCTGCAGTGCATCAATACCCAGATGATTTCAAGTAAGGAAAGCATTGATGGATTTTAATGATTATTTCTACATTTTTCATACTTAAATACCCCAATGACTTCAAGTAAGTAATGTTTTTAATGGACTTTTTGATAATTTCTGGTTTTTTCATATTTTGCAAATAGTGTTTTTTTTGTTGAAAGGATGAATCTTCATTGTTTTGGTTTTTTTTTCCAATAACTCTAAAAAAAAAATACAGTGTGCTTCTGAAGAAGCTTCTGAGTTATATTAAATTTTCACTTATTATACCTTCTAATCTAAAGTTTATTGAACTTAATCTCCACAGTGACAGTGAGTTTGTATTCTTAAAACATATTGAACAAACAAGTAAATTTCTTGAGCTAATTCGTGACTCTTTCCAATTGTTTATGGAATATGATTAATTCTGACAGCCTCCAGTTCACTAAAGCCAAGTTGGAGGAGATTCATCTAGGACCAGAGGAAGCTTTGGTCACATGTAAACAGATGCTGGAACATTGGAGGGTTGGCTATGAGGCTGTGCAACACAGGTAGGCACTGTACAACCCAAAACTTTCACATGCGTGAAAATTTTATGAATTTTGTGAGTGGTCAAAACTAAACTTTCATACAGCCAATTTTTAGAATGAGATAAAATCACAGGATGAAAAATGTTCCTTTCACAAAACTTTCTTTTGAAAGTGGTCATCAGTAACAATTTACAAAGTTGCTTGGTCACCACTGATTTTCTCTGCCAACAAGTCAGTATGAACTTTTTCTAATGTTGATACTGATCGACGTAAGTGCATCTATAAAACTTATGATTTTCTGGAGTGAGGAAAAGCGTCGTTCAATCCAAGTGTGTGATAAAAAAAGAATATCCACAAAGTTCATGTAACCTTTTTTGATATGAGAGTCTGCAGGGCAAAGACACTTGTTAAATGGCTGTATGCTCACGAATGATGTAAACTTTCACCACTGAGTCTTCAGAATTAACACCTATGTTTTCTATAAAGAATGGGGCAAGTTTCCAATGAGATCTCCCACTCCATTGTCATATTTTCATACCCTTCTTTTTTTTTTGGGGGGGGGGGGGGGTGAGGGGCTTCTTTTGCATGACTCTACCCCTTCAGATAATGCAAGAAGTGAATAGATTTTGTGGTTGTTTGGTCAAAGGTGACATGAAAATCACATATGATCTCTTTATGTTATTTGTTAATTTCCATAATTATTTCTTTGATATTTACATCATGCGAGTGCAGCAGTTCGAGTCGAGGGACTGGCCTCATTGAACGAGTTACGTCTGACAGGAGAAGCTTGGTTCAGATGCATCTAGCGGAGTACAGTGATAGAGATTCAGGTATAACATAACACTGCCTTCTGTGTCTTTGTATGGAGGTGTGAGTGTGGGTGTTTGAAACCAGGGCCATGTGTCATACAAATTGTTATCAATAACAAATTACAGTAACAGTTATAAGCTACTGAAATACTTGCATCTGATAGCAAATTTGTCATATAAATGGGGCAGTTGTTGATAACAAGCTTTATGAAACGAGGCACTGTACTGTGTCTTAAAGGGATAGTCCACCTTTGATAGTGTACCATGAATAGGGTGGATTGGGACTTTACTTATTCATCATGAATAAAAGAAATGAAATAATTTGCATCTTCCCTGGAGACCAAAATAATGCCAAAACACTTTTCTAAGGATTGTCTCTATTCACCCTATTCTATGTCACTTTGTTTTGGTATATAGTTCATATTAGAATGATGGAAGAAAATATTTCATGTACATACAGATGATAAGAAAGAGAACAGATAATTCATCAGAAAAAATTTGAGTTTTTTAGATATTTGCTTGTAAAATATCTTGAAATTGGCAGCATAATGATGTCATCTGTTATGTTCTCTTCATTTACAATCCACATAAATTTCACTTATCAGCATTTCAAGGTTGAAATATGTAAACCTTTTTTCCACATGGCGCAATAAACTACCTAAAAAACTGCCGTAGTAAAATAAAACCCCTTTTTTTTATGAATGGCAAGCGGCGTTAGCTGTGTGCAACAAAGGCCCCTATTATATTCACATATCTGCGTGTTTTTAGAAGAAAAAAAAGTGAAGTGCACTAAGCTTACATTATTTTATTTTACCACAGCAGCATTTCGGATGCAGTTTAATGCTTCATATGTGAATGAAGCTTTAAGGTGGACTATCCCTTTACCACATATTGTATGTTAACGGGCTGGATTTCAACTCACAGATCCAATACAGTACTCCTTTCATATCAAACAAAAATCATACATTGAAGCAATTCATGCATCTATTTTGTAAGAGAATGTCAAAGAAATTCTTCTTTCAAAGTCTGTTTTCTCTTTGTTGTAAATGGTTTGTTTTATCATTCTTAAAAATTCAAGCTGCTTCCACTGTCTTTAAAAAAATAATAAAAATGATGTTAAAGTTTCTATACTTTCATACTTTCAGCATGGACATATCATTTTTTTTTCTTATATTTTGACATGTATGTTTCTGGCCAATGCCAAAGGCCATTGCAAGTATGTAACATGTTGATGTTTTTCAACAACATGCTATTCACTCTATCCAGTTAGAACTATGAAAGTGCATGTTTAAAATGAATAGTTACACAGAAAATTAGTACAATGAAACATTGAAAAAAATAAATAAATAAATGGCTGTATGTGATTATCAGTTAATGATCAATGGTACAAATTCCGAAATTCCTCATTCTCTTTCTGTCTCTTTACTGTCAGTGTCTCTCACACTCTTTCTTTCTTTTTCTCTTTTATATGCTCTCTCTATCTCTCTCTCTTTCACACTCCCTTAGAAGATTATGTTTTAAGTCTCATTGTATTATCACATATGGGACTTCCCCCATTTCCATAAGACAGTGAAAACAGTCTTTTTCATGTAAAAATTGAAGAAAGTGCAAGCAGATGGTGACCAGATATCATAGCATTTTTCTTCTGTTCTTGTGAAAGGCTCAAAGAATTTTATGATATTCAATCAATGACTTTATACAGCTTTATGGAGTAGAATTAGTTGCTAATGTAACAATTTCATTGGACAAAGTTTTAGTATAAATCATCTGTGATGACATTTGTGTTCTTTTCCCTTCAAAGCTATCATTGAGATTCTTATTGTAGTTTGTAGATAGTTGTAGTATTTACCACCTTGTGTCATTGCTCTCTGTAAACATAGATTTTTTTTCATCTAAATGAATTCATTCTTTACATTATATGTACATTGTAGTTGATTCTTTCATGACATTATTTTTCTTTTTTTAAATCTCAAAATAAACCATACACGATTTGTTGGTGTGATAGTTACATGTACACAAGCTGAAAAATGGAATTCCCGCACATTTAATTCCTTCAGATAATTATATGTACAAAGTTCAAACCCCAAATTTGTTTTGTGAATTTTTATGTAGCTTGTGTACCTGGTACAGAAACAGATCTGTTTTAATGATTTTATGTACCATTTGTTAGATAAAGGGTCTATAAATTACAATTTAAATTGTGCAATGCTTCCTGGACCATCCATTATTATCAAATTTCTTTGGAATAATAAAGTCAATGATTGCATACTTTCAGCAAAGTGAGGTTGAACACTTTAACTTAGTTTTTACCTAAATGTCTCTTAGAAGAGGACACATTCCTATTAACTGTAGAATCTTTCATTCCTTTTGAATGTCTCTTCATCTCCTTTCTCTCTCTTTCTTTCACTTTCTAATCATATACTTCTGTCATAAATAACAATGTTAAGATGCTAGAAGTGAGAGGGGCAAAAGTAAGTATGGTTTCCCATTACATGGCATGCTAAGTTTGTATACAATGTACTTACAGTTAGACATGCGATTTCATTTGACATGATTTTTCCATCCTAGACAGTTTTCTTTTTTTTTTCATTTAGCATTCATCCATATTTTTTTTCATGCTTTTTTTTTGTTCATTTCTCATACGTCATTGATTTGCATTTTATTTTGCGTGGTAGCATTAGATCACATTTAAGTGTAGAGTAGGTCAGAATAGTAATTATATTATATCTCAGTAATTCAGTTGTGCAAATATTCCAAGGTAAATAGAATATATTTAAGTTCTGTATCTGGCATTATTTGAAGTTCATATTCAATCACTTGCTCATTTGGTTTATCTTATCTCGGTGAGAGACTATCAAGAGTAACAATCACAGTACTCAAATACATGTATGTATTTACACAACACAAGTACCATTTAATTATGAATAACTTAAATGCAAAAGCCTCTCACCTACTCTTTTTTCCTTTAGGTCTGAATATACATTTAAAGTAGATTAAAGCACATGCATCCTATAATTAGGGTACTGTTATTTTTGCAAGTCAGACTAAGAGATCATATATATATATACATAGTACAAGTGTAAAATGTATACATATTTTGACCTTTACCAAAGTTGTGAATTCTTCCAAACTTCCATAACAATTCAGTTCAACAGTGGTAATAGTAATTGTGATTTCTTTATGATCAAGTACCTTATCAGGAAATGGTAGTGAATGTGATGTAATGGTCCCTATTGGTAGTTGCACTCCATGAGAAAAAAAAAAAGAAAGAAAGAAAGAAAAAATATCTTCAAAGCTGTAAAGTACAAACATAAGTTGTATTTGAAGTAAGGTTACACCACATAGAATACAGCTTGAATTTGGTTTCTTGCATGTCTAATAGGAATGGTATATATTTTATTGTGGCTTCATATGGAATTTTTTGATTTGTACAAAGATATTTATTCATGATACATAATACTCACATTATTACTTTTCTATATTGGATAAAGATAAGGGATGGAGTGGATTGGGATTATTGCATACTGGTATTATTGGAGATTCAGTGTCATTACAGGGGAGAGGGAGGGAAGTTTAGCTACCCCAGCTATATACATACATGTACATGTATCATCTAATGTTTTTAATTTGCGGTGAAGCATGCCTACATGTTGAGTATTGTTTGCATTCCCGAATATGTAGTTGTATTATTTATAGACAGATCTGTGTATCAAGAGAAAAAGAAGATAATACCATAAAGAGAAATAAGAATCAACTGTGATTAAATTCAACAGTAAAACAGATATTGTTCTGTATAATAGTGTATAATAAGGAAGCCAAGATAAGCAAAAACATCCTTGTAAATTATGAAATCTGTTATTGATGCTATTTTCAGGCAGAGGACAATTCATTTTGAGGAGAAAATTTCTTCTTTTGGACAAATGTTGCTTTCGACAACATTATAAGCCTCCTTGAAGCTTGTCTAGCATAGCAACATTATAAGCAAAAGCATAATAAGGATAAATTTATATAGCGCAGCTACTATGCAAAATATATTCAGCTGCAAAGGCATACAAGATGTACCTTGGCTAGTATAAGTCAGTGATTAGAATATCTAACTAAAATTAATGGTCACTAGGTGAGCAGAAAATAACCATCCATTAATTAGATTACAAAAATATTCTGAAATTTGTTCTCCTGCCTCGTTTCAGGTTTTAGTTATGCAGTGCATCACATTTTTTTTTAAATAGGGGGTCCAGATTGGAATTTTTTTGATATGTGCGCATGGGGGGGGGGGTCCTGGCTTAAAAAATTGGGTGCCTGTTGATGTCGAGCACTGACTTATGGAACCTTTAGGGTTTCTTGTTTTGTTCCTCTGAGATTTAAGTTTTAAAGAAATTTCTTGACCTAGAATCATAACTGACATCCATTTCCATGGAAACTAAAAACAATTATTAATTCAAATGATAAAAACTGACTTTTCTATTTTAACGTACAGGTTCCATTCACAATTCTCTGGCTGCCTCAAGGGTTGAGCATGCCCTATCAGAAGTTGCTTCGTCTACTGGTAGTTTCATTCCCAAGACTGGATCTCAACAACTCTGGATGATACAGGCTCACATCTGGTTAGCTATCGGTGAGACTGTTCTTCCTTTGGTCCAGAAAGAGAATGACTGAATGAAAAGGGTCCAAACTTGAGAACTTAGGAACTTAGGATGGGAAAATTAATCTTAAGTTTACAGAACATTCCTGTCATAATGCAATAAACAGATTATTTATAAAGGTATTTTCAAATATCTATCAGGATATCCATGTAGTTCTATGCTAATGTTAATAGAAAGGTACATATATATCAGCTTTCTTAGCAGTCAGGTAAAATATACCATCAAACCATAAGAAGGTGCTTTGTTATTGTCCATTTTCAAATTGTACTTTAATGACTTTAGATTGTTCACAGACTAATACTAAATAAATTAAATACTAACTTTTACAATGTGTGGTAGAAAAATGGCTTTAGATTTGTCAAAGATTGGATTGCTTTTCCTGTAAAAATGTGAAATAGTAAATGTTAAAGCTGATGTTTTACCCTATCTTGTACTAATTATTCTGATTATCTTGTACCTCACTCATCTAGCTGAGCTCTACCTGAGTCTAGAGAGACCAGAGGAGGCTAAAGCTTGTGTCCAGGAAGCATCCTCTATCTTCCCTCTCTCACATCAAGTCATGCACACGGTAAGACTAGGTCCTGTTACAACCGGTAAAGTCATGTCACAATGACACATAATGGAGTATAATGGGATGAACTAATTTCTGGTACTGAAGTTATTAGGATGGGTTAATTTAAAGTTTAATTAATTTAGCTATGTAGACTTTAAGTTTAAAAACTCTGTAAATGAACATTTTAGATAACATGTGAATTTAAAGTCTAGGTGCAATGCTATCATATTTAGAATATCAATACTCAAATGAATGAGTCATCACACTTTCTCTTTTCCCTATTTTTAAGATGATACTTCAAAAAATGTTTTTATCTCCCTTTCACTAAATACAATTTTCTTCATTTTGACAGAGAGGGTGTATACACGAGCACAATGGAGAGTGGGCCGATGCCAAGCAGTGTTATGACAGCGCTCTGGCCATCAACCCCTCACATATCACTAGCCTCCAGAACCTAGGATGCGTTTACACCCAGCAAGGCAACCTGCTCATGGCAGAGAGGATACTTAGAGAAGCTGTCAATATGGACCCCACATCACATCAAGCTTGGTAAGCATAGGGCCCCTGAGGCTCTGTCATCTTGTTCACATTTTATCATTCAAACAAAACCAGTTTGTAACATTTAGAAGTTTTTGTGTAGATCATCAGAAATTTCTAGAGGTACTGCACTCACCGAGCATTTATGCAATTTTTGTGGTAACTTTCTTCTTTTGAACCCAATGTAATTTTGCTTTATATGTATCATGTTTACTATTGGAAAATGAGATTTTAGTTTTGGTTTAATCCCTTTGAATAATGAAGTTTGTAAGATGTTCCTACTGGGATTATGTTTGTCACCACATTAGGCATGGGTAGAAGGAAATGTCAAATCACATTATTTGTCATGCTTCTAACCAAAAATATTGACTTACCCCAAATATGAACTATGAATGTGAATAATCAGAATAATAAGAATTCTTATGTTAATAGCCAAATTCAACTGGTTTGTTTCATCTCTGTCTTTGCAGGATCTCACTGGGTAATGTGCTCCAGGCAGAGGGCCAGTGTGAAGCAGCAGGGGAGTGTATGATGACTGGTCTACAGCTAGAGTCAACCAACCCCATCTTACCATTCTCAACCATACCAAGATCTCTCTAGGATCTGTGTCATTCCCAATTCTGTAATGGACTTCAAGACCGGGTGTCAACTGGTCTACAGCTAGAGTCCACAAGCTCCATCTTTCCTTTCTCAACCATACTAAGATCTCTCTAGGATCTATGTCATTCTCAGTTCTGTAATGGACTTCAGGACCGGGTGTCAACTTTTAGGATCTCGCCGAGTTACATTTTACCGGTGGAAGGGCAGTATGTAGCAGGAGAGTGTATGTAGACTGGTCTACAGCTAGAGTCCACAAACTCCATCTTTCCTTTCTCAACCATAATAAGATCTCTCTAGGATCTATGTCATTCCCAATTCTGTAATGGACTTCAAGACCTGGTGTCAACCTTTAGGATCTCGCCAAGTTACGTTACAGGTGGAAGGGCAGCGTGAAGCAGCAGAATGTAAATTGACTGTTCTACAGCTAGTGTGGACTAACTCTATTTTGTCCCATAGAGATTTATTTAAAGATCATAAAAGGCACCATGCTAAAACCCCATGCGTGAATCATACCTATTTTGTGAGAAAGTCCAAATTCTTTTAGAATCGGACCAAATCATGACAGCCATCAAGTCAATCTGCTGACCTGATTTTATGGAAGACTTCTGGTTTCTGTAGTGATTAAAAAAAAATGCAGCAACATAATTATTTATAATATTTACTTTGTTGACCATTCCAAGCCGAGAGTATGTGATAGTATATGAATAATCTAAAATTTGCTGTGGGTTTTATTTTGTGAGAGATGTATGATTAAGGCTTAGGGTGTGATTGGGTTTGACTGTGGAGCAAATGTTGCTGGAGCAGGTGTCGTACAACTACACATACCATGTGATATAATTGTGCAATATCTGTTGATATGTATACATATACTTATATATGCACAAGATTTTTCTCCTTTTTTTGTATATCAGCAAATTCAATTTAGCTTTGCTGTGTGATTTTAAATGTTCTTTATGTAAGAAATACAAAGTATGAAAATCTGTTCCGTTCTACAAAAAGAAAACACATTACATCAAGGCATGGATTAAATTTTGTTAGAATTTATTAATAGATTTTTTTTTTTACAATTATATATATACTTTCTATGTTCAAGGCAAATAACATGGTTTGCTCATTGTAGTTCAAACATGGCCACAAATGTTTCCAAAAAATTCCTTTAGTGCAATTTAGTATGTTATTATATTTCTGGTAGAAAGCGTTTTCTAGTTAAGTGAAAAAGGCGGATGTAAGTTGGCCCATTGCAAAATGCAATGTGCTTAACACCACTGGTTATTTTCTGAAAATATTTGTGTCTGAAGTATTTATTTCTCTGTTATCATATTCTTCTAAAGCAGTACATTTTATACAATTACAATATGTCAGGATTGTGATGTAGACGTTTTCTTGTACACCACTATATTAAATCATGCCTTTCCTAATTTGAAATACATAACTGCATTACATGATTTTATCTTGTTAAATCACTATCTTGTTTAAAGTTGTTGATTAAATAAATTAACAAAACATACTTTCGTCATAAGTTTGTGCTGTTGACAGAATACACGTAATACTTTGAAATTACATGTGAGGTACACAATATATTAATCTGATGCAAATATGGGATGAGGGATGGTAGATGAGAAGAGAAAGACAAAAACAAGATGTGAGAGAGAGAGAGTACACATCATGATCAAGAATAAGGATTCATTTGAGGAGAATCATAGGTTGCCATGCACATTGTTTTAGCAACTTTCAAAGTACCAAATACTAAATTGAAATATTACTTTATATTTAAGATTTTTATTAAATACCTGGTATTATTGCACAATAACACAGAGTATATGTAATAACTTGAGCAAATGGGAATTGTACATAATTACTTGGCAGTATAAATGCCCTGGCCCCTCACACACATGCACACAGACAGGTGCATATAAAATGCAAAAAGCACACCTTCAAAAGGCACAAAGTTCATCATAATTATACGTAGTATTTTCTAAAACACTTAGTTTGCCTTTAGAAATAGATACTGATAATCTATTCAAATATAATACACAGCCACCTTAAGTTTTGTCTGCAAGATGTCGAGCCCTTCTGAATAATTCATCTGTGTGGAGATGTTTTTACAGAGTATATACCTGATTAGGGGATCAGCAAGCATGCATACTCACAAAGATGCATGAAATAGTATTTTCTATGGTTCCAAATATACATACATGTACAACTCTAGCTATGAATTACAGAGCAATCAGAAAAACACAAACGTTACTAATGCAAATGAGCATGCAAAATTTGGTGTGCATTGATGCCCCTATGACACCAAGGGTGATAACATGGTCTGAAAAACTCTTGCACCTTGTGAATTAACACATACATGTATGTACTGAATATGTATTTTAACATATTTGTGGTATTATATTCTGCCCCTACCAAGAGAGTAATTCTATTGGATGAACTTGCTGAGAGTGAATCCAACTGCATTCTATTGGCTACTGCATATGTATTGTGTCTTATATGAGATAAAGGCTGTTGAAGGGACTTTGCAAATTGCAATTTGAATTAATTTTAGTAGTGTTTTACCACATTCATACAAAAAGAATGATGAAATAAAAGAAATTAAACTTTGGAATAATGCCTTAGGCATAAGGGGCCTTGCCCAATCATATTTCTCATTATGATCACATCATGCTTTTCAATCACAGTTAGGGCTGCATAAAATTGATGCAGCATTTGGTTATTTAATATGTCATGCATTATTGACTCTCCCTACATGGCAACTGATAGTAAACATATGAATATAATAAAAAGATGTCTGCACTGCAAAATGATATATCAGTACTAAACAGGAATATATAAATCTCTACTCTCTGCATTCAACACAGTACCTGAGCAACAAGAAAAATTTGTGCCAAAGTAATACTTCCACACCTGATTTTTATCTGTGGAAATGCATTCAAATACATGTAGTATCAGATGGAAAAATATCTCAAATATCTCAGATTTGATGATTCAGGGATGCTATGATCACCATGGCAATTGCTCGACATTCACGTTTCCACCACACAGCACTACTCCAACATTCTTCAAGCTTGGATCTAGTGCCCTCATCTGCTCAGATAAAACTGCTGCTACAGGGGCTGCCCCTGCTGCTTCCACTACAAGCTGATTAGAAAAATAACAATGAAGACAAAATCCATCCAGATGTTATTACTCTATCTTATAACATCATACATATTTGGGTGTAGAAAATAATTAGAGCATGCGATGCCATATATCATTAACTATCCAACACAACAAATGGCAAATATGTCAAGGCTTAACATGAGAGGTTGCCCAGGTTCACAGGGCAACCAAAACAAGTAAAAATTGAAACTTGTTAAACATAAACACATTTATAAGGCCTTGTATTTTAGGCAACTAAAATTGCAACCAAATTTTAAAATCGGTCAAAGTTGATTGCCTGACAGGTCATGCATATTTCAGTTACTGTCGAGCCGTGCATGAAAAAGACTGCACTGCAAAACGATAAATAACTATGGACCAATATTTTACAATCAGCAAGGCAGGGGAACACCACAACAGAAAAACGTCAAAAATGACATTTATAGGTGGAAATGGGAAAAAATAGCAAAAGTAAAGCCTTCACTGTCACAGCCCAGTGGTGGAACAATGCCATGAAGCTTGCATATCACCATGGCAACTTGTCGATATTGACGTTCCCACCACACATGAGAACTGCTATATTCTTTACGCTTGGATCTGCTGCCTTCATCTTGTCTGACAAGACCGCTGCAACAGGACCTGCACTTGCTGCTTCTACTATCAGCTAAATAGGAAAATAGCAATGAACAGAAAATAGCTAGCCATGCTAAAATAGCACAATGAATTTACCTAGGAAGAGTTTTACTATCATGTCATGAGCGGATTTAACTTTTAGGCTCTGAAGTTTAACTTTTTATTTAGATATTATAGAAATGAAAACACTTGAAATGCAAATATGAGAAATTAAAAGAGAAGGCTGAAAAACTTGACAGAATACAGTCACATATTGTTGACATGAGTTGAATCAGAATTCAGACACCACACATGATATATGAATCTTCCATCTGTAATTTGGTCCAGTATATGTGTGAAGAAGTAGGACAGTAAAAAGACAAAGGGTGTCTTGTGAAAAGCTAGGCAACCCTTTATGCTTGATGGCAGTGCCGTAGACGCCATTCAAATTTTTATCATAATTAGATGTCTCATAATGAAAAAAAGAATTTCTTCCACCTTACCTTTAATCTTGTCCATGTGAATTTCATGGCCGATATGATTTCGTCATCTTTCTGCAAAATGAGACATAGCATCAATTGTAATCACTCCTGAGTCTTTTTGAAAATGTCCATGAATTAAAAAATATATTTTCTGATTCATTGTGATGATTGTCATGTGCGGTTATCTGTGGTTTTATTTTTAGAATGCATGGCCATTGCATACAGGATTCAATTTACAAAAGAAAAATAGGCTATGGATCAATCAATTTATAAGTTATTTTAGAAATTTTCTTCTTGATTAGAGTCGCACTTGATTTTATAAGGGATGCTAAGAAAGCAAGTACATATGTGTAGCTAAACAGCAAGTGGACAAGTGGCTTTAATTCCTATCTGAGGGAATGGGGGATTCAGTCAGTACATGGTTTAAAATGAAGTAGCTCTGTTTCTAAGTCCACGGCTAAAATCTACTTGGCCTTTGAACTCCACATCACATTGATATTTCAGACAAGATTTGGAGTCTTGACATTAATGTTGGAGATAAAGGAAATGCTTCTAAGGAGTTTTGGAATCTGTTAAGCTGGTCATCACACCTACCACAGTGAAAACTTGTTTCTCTACAAGGTCTCTGACAATGGGCCAGGTGAGCTGTCCGACCTGCTGAGTTGGGGTTGCATCAGCCACTGTGTCCAGTGTCCGGGGTGGGCCAACCCACATTCTCTCTCCTGATCAAAAATGAGGTGGAAAGGGAAATTTTGAGTATTTGGAATAATGAGAAGGAGGACTTTAAAAAAAGAATTAAAAATATCATGATGAAAATAAGAGGGAAAAAAGCCATTGTGTAACATTAACAAAAAATAATGCTCAGCAAAATAATCAAAACTAACAGTGGCGACAGAAGATGTAAAAAAAATCATGACTCTTATCATCATATTCTCATTTGAATCAAACATAATTTTATAGCAAAATAAACCTTTTTTGCATTAGTATTGCTTAACCTGTTATTAAATTGCGTGTATTAGACTTCTTGAAGCATTACTTATATTCCATGTTGTCACATTTTTATTGTTATTTTTAATATTTTTATTTACTTCAAACTAATGTGGTGACAGTGGTGGGATATAAAACAATGACTTTTGTCATATTCTGATTTGACCCAAACATAAGTTTGTAGAATTGTCATAGTAATACATGTTACAAGTTCCTACATTACTTAGATGATTTGCTGGATATCAGTGAAAAAATAAGCGGGGGCTAAGGGCAATTAGCCCCCGAAATTCTTGAAAAAGCCACCGTAAATGAAAAAAGAGCCACCGTCAAATAATATTTCTGCTCATGGGTCGTAGTGCATTAAAATCTCTGAACACAATAGGTGGACTTCTAAGTAGCCCTCCCAAAAGACATTTTAATTTTTACACTGCTGGATATGTTACCTGACTCTAGAGACCTCTGCAGATCTTTCCCCTCTGGTTCAACAGCAAACACTAAATTGTAAGGAAAAGAACAACATACTACTTAAAGCAGAAAATATAATCATGATTATTTCTATACATAATATTAACAGGTCAAATAATTCTTGCTCATTCATTTTTTGTGAAATAAATATTCAACTGCAAAATATTGAAATCTGACCTTTCATATTTTTCCTATGCTTACAATATATCTGAATAAACAAAACCTTTGTTCCAACAAAATTTACAATTATACTGTAAATTATAATTTTCACTTCTGCAAGTATGGGTATAATTAAAGAGAGATGAATCTTGGTTTACCTTTGACATTTGGCTTAATTCCCTTCACAGCAGTAGCTATACCAGCTATGAGACCACCTCCACTGGTCATGACTAGGACTGCATCTAGGTCAGGGATTTGTTCGCACATCTCAACACCAATAGTCCCCTTGAATATCAAAGATATATGAAGAGTTTTGATGACATACAGTATGTGAAAATGTTTTTCTCCTCATTACTGGGAATGCAGAATGCTTTGATTATGATAGCTATGTTTCCGACAGAGTTTGTATTGTCAATATCACCAATACCAAAATGGGCAGTTTAGGTGAACTCTTTTCTATAAGATATCTTATATAATCATCACAAAGGTAATAACAATATATCTTGCCAAATAATGATATATTCTCCATATTTTCTGCTCTCATGTACACCCCCTTTAAGACAGGTGCATAATAAGTTCAACAAGAAGTATGTAAACAGGAGCCAAAAACTTTTCTTACTCTCAAGAAAAGGAATTGCTCCAAGTCCAACTCCTTGGTTTATGTGGTCAATGATGTCATATCCATTGCACGTCACCACACATCTGTGCCAAACCAAAGAGTAACTCCTTGGCCAAAATAAAACCTTGGAAACAGACAAGGTCACTTATAACACTCTTATCCAGCTGGAACATGGCAAAAAGTAGCCAAAGGTAGGCTACATCATGAATGAGAATGGGTTTAGGATTTCATGACCTCACTGTCATGACAAATTTGGAAGAAGACAACATCACCCTAACATTTCTGTTTAGAAGAAATTTTTTTCACAGGCCAGTACTGGATAAGGGGGAGATTGAGTTAGACATTTGCCTGACTATATAGCCATGACATCACAGTCAAGTTTGAAGCAGATGACATCACCCCAACTCTTTTTTTTTAGTAGAAACGTTTAAAAGGCTACTGGACAAGAAAGGAGTGATACTGACCTGACCTGCCATGACATCATAGTCATCATAAGCAGGGACGAATGACAGGTTCTGTTCTGCTACCACACGTTCACATGTTTCCTTCCTGAGACAGATAGATAAGAAATGATACAAAAACAAAATTATTTAGATCATATAACAAAAACACTGGCACAATTAGGTTCTGTGTTTATTTCAAAATAGAGAAAGATAAGAATGATATAAACACAGAACTATATTATATCTATACAAAAAAACCTCACTGGCCTCAGGTTCTAAATCAAAACGTGAAACAGCTCATCAGTATGAACAATGAGGAAACATGACATCCATGGATCAGTATTTGCCTATGGTACATAGTATAAGGTTGTCACTACAACAGCTTTCTGCGGTTATCTGCATACATGATTAATTTGGAGTCAATGACCTTGATCAGGTTATCATATACATGTGGTACACTTTATACATAGCTCCATCTGTTTAACTATGTTATTAGTATTTTTTATCAAATTTTAGTTTGAGATACTTGTTATAAGAAGAAGAAAGAAAACAAAAGAATACATATATTGGTAAAGGTTTGAGAAAGAAAATCAATGATAATTACATATATAACCAAAGAAAATCAGGAATCCTTTAGATTTAAAGGGGAAGTTCACCCCGAAGATTACTTGAGTTTAAAAAATGCAGAAAAAATAAAGAAAAATATTGGCGAAAGTTTGGACAAAATCCGTTAAAGAATAACGGAGTTATGGACTTTTAAAGTTTTGATTTTGTGACGTCACATGCGAGCAGCTCTTCCATTATGTAATGTGATAAATATTCCGTAAAATACAGTTTTCTCAGAAAATTTAGAATATTTTCGTCTGTGCATTTGATATATTGTCAGAAATGTTATTCAATACTAGATTCTGAAAAGAAACAATATTAATTTATCGTGGAACGTAAAAAAAATGCGAATATATGGAATATTTATTACATGACCAATGGGCAGCTGCTCGCATGTGACGTCACGAATCAAAAACTTTAAATACTCATAACTCTTTTATTATTTGACCGATTTTCATCAAACCTTCGCCAATATTTTTCTTTATTTTTTCTGCATTTTTTGAACTCAAGTAATCTTCAGGGTGAACTTTCCCTTTAAAGATCCAACACAAAAATTGCAAATATGATATATATCATTGCTATTATATCATCTGTGATGTCATGTTTATTTCAAACAAATTTAAATCAGGGAGGACAATTTTCCCTCAACTACCTGGATTGTTGAGTTGGTTCACAGAAGACCACATCGGCTCCGTACCATCTGATGGCATCAATCTTGACAGAAGGGGTGTTGTGGGGCACCACTACAGTGCAGGGAACCCCAACCATCTGTGCAGCACAGGCCAGGCCTGACCCATGGTTGCCTGTGCTGTGGGTCACCTGATAAGGACCATAAAATGACTTAGACTACAATGTGATACCAGATCATCAAAATATTGAATGAAAATAATTGCATTTGTGTTCCCTTGTCCATCAATTCAAGCATTTGTCTTTTGTTTGAAAGAGATTATATAAAACCAAGTTTAAAAATATAATAAATCTCTGAAGGCCTATTCTTGAAGGTAAATAAGTACCGTAGTGCTTTTTAAATCATTAGAAACACTTCAAAAGAATCAACCCCTCCAAGAAATATATGACCAATATAACAATCTTCAAACAATGGCTAAATGATCTACAAAAATGATCTACAACATCTCTGAAATGAGAAAGGCATTCTACAAGAAAATAACAACTTTCAAACTCATGTGTTGAATTAATTTTAAAAGATGTTTCAAACTGAAGAAAGAAAGAAATATAAAAACAAAGAATTAAAATTGAATATGGACTATCATTTTATACACAATGCATGACATACTTACCACACCATTTGTCTGCACTTCGTTCTCTTTCAGTAAAAGAACCTGTACATTTTCAAATAGAAAAATATATTGAAAATGTATATCAAAATAACAGTTATGTTACTTGTTTGCAATATCATATAACTGTAATAGGAAGGGCATTAACTAAATGTTGTAGTGGTGTAGACAAAAAATTCAATGGGGGATGGTAGCAAAACAAGCAAATTTCTCTTAAAATAGCTAATCATCATTTCTGTGATTTCATTTTTAGAACATAAGGATAGCAATCTGACAACCAACTCCTTTCAATTTAGAAAGTAATTTTCATTCAAAACATATTCTGGTTCAACAGAGGAGTATAATTCCTCTCTTTGTCTATGATCTATAGGCCTATAGGGATATGACTTGCACACAATTTGAAAAGTTTGAAAACTGTTATATTTCTTAAATTTCACCATTTCACGGAATTTATTGATTATAAATATCATTGGCAGCTAACATCCATTCAGGATTTTTGGAAGATTAAAAATTTGGATCTTGGATTTCCTTTGACCAGGATTTCTGACTCATATCCTGTGGCTACTGCCATGGGCATCTCTCTGTTTAGCCTCCTAATATACAGGTACTCTGAGGTTTATTTGCAGATCTGGTGAAAGCAGTACGTCCAATAAATATAAATATGTTCAGATTTCAGAACATTTTCTCGTAATTTCTACAACCATATAATCTTTTATGTATTATCTAATTACTTGATAAAACCCTACTGGTAAAAAAAAATGCCACAATTCTGTATGGCAATAGCATGTACATGTAGGGCTACCAACAAAACTCAGTAAAATTCCTAATTTCATTATCATTAATAGTTTCAGTTATTGTTATTTCAATTTATTTGTATCATGTCACTCAGACTCATTTAAAAGTTTTATGGAGGAAAAAAGAGAAAAGTTTCATGAAATTGCTTCAAGGCACTCACAATTTATTCATCTTGAGCATCAGCAAAATTATATAAAAATATACATGGATGAAAGGTAAAGGTGTATAACGCTAGCTAGCTACCTCATCCTAACCTAAACCTAACACTAAACATAAAGTTATTCATAATTCTCTCAACCTAAATCTAATCCTTATCCTAATCATAACTGACAATCATCTTCACATAGCAATGACTTACCAACACCATTCTGTGATAACATTATCACAATCAATATCAAATAATTATAAATCATTGTTTAAACAATAGGAGCAAACCATCCTCAAATGAACCCACTTGACCTCAATTTTGGTATTTTAAAAGAAGGCCTTATCTCTTAGACAGTTCTCTGTCTTCCTCATCTTTCATTCACTAATGTTATCAATTTAATTCCATAAAAACATATCATCACAACCATATGGCTGAATTGTGAGAGTTTACAATAATCTTTTTTAAAAAACATGCAAATTTTACAACATACATCTGTGTACAATTACAACAAGAACAATTTTGCATAATAATAATAATATCTATTATATCAAGAAGTTCAAATGCACTGTGTATAACATTGGTTCTGTAATTTCATATAGTTAAGTCACATAATTTCATATATAGCTAAACCATCCTCCTGAAACACAAATTATGCACAATACTGACAAAAAAAAAAAAATGACTGATATAGGTTTAAAGAACAATTAAAATTGCAAAGGATGACACTATCAAGTCATCTATTTTTTTACTTATTACTTTATTTGTTAGGTAATTGTTTTTCAGATTTTAGTTTTGACAATATAGTGAATGCTTGGAGATAATTTTTGGTTTTCAAAATTTATAATGCCTCTGACGAGACTGAAGCTGACTTTGTGTAGCGTTGAAATATCACACTAATTCACCAACTGTTGTAGACTTACTTCTTGTCATTATAATATCCAATGCCCCACCCCCCCCCCAACCCAACACTAATTAACATTTCTCATATACCTAAATTAAAAAAAATAATGTATTTGTATAACAAAACTAAACCATAATTACATTGTATACAATAATCAATATACATATCTTGCATGAACTTATGAATTATCTGAAAAATATGATAAAATATTTTTGGTGGAAACTGATAGGAAATTATCCTCTCATTAATTCTGCGAAGAGGCTGGTTAACATATTTTTAAAAGCCGAGCTATGAAAATCAGATATACCAAACAAAAACTTTATAGAATAAAAAACATGAAATATCATCAGTCCCAACGAACATGACGAATCTTCATTATCCTCATCATCAATATCTTATCATCTCATCCTCATTATCATCATCAAAATCAAAATGTTTCTGGTGAACCAATAGTTAAACTCTCTCTCTCAAATGGATCCTTCAACTCACAGCATTTAGGGCTCCTCGAATCTTGAAAGAGCCAGTTTTCTGTAGGTTTTCTGCCTTGAAAAACACATTCCTCCCAGTCAATTTGTCGACTGTGCCACTTGTGAAAACTGGAGTTGGATTAATATACTTTGCTACTCTTTTCGAAGCACTCAGTATCCTGTCAAATAACATTGTGTGTGTGTTCAATTTGCACCTTTACACACTTCTGACATGTCAGCGCATAGCAGACACTCGTATGCTTAGAGAGGTATATATGATTTCATGTAATTGAACCCTACAACAGGCAACATAATGCAGTAGGCTTACATCTAGCAGCTATAGGTTAGCTATGTCTACTATGCGAATGGCCCAGATTTACTAGTATATTACATATAGTATACCCGAGTATATCCTAGGTATATGTTGTTTACAACTCGCAGCAGAAGCAGACGCCGGTAGTAAAGAAATATTACTTCCGGGATCATTGGGCGGAGTTTACGAGAGAGCGAAAATAATTGGCTAACTATTGACCCTAATTTCCTCAGTGGCCAATCAAGCCTATCAGCGAAAATTCGTCTGACCGAAATATTTTCGTGCTGCTAGTTGCTACATGCTACACATACACTGTACAGTCTCCGTTCTGCGAAATATCACAAATCCAAATAAAATTTGACTAAAATACTCTGAAAACCGTAGCGATAACAATTTCTGGTTGAATTGAAGAAGAGCATTTGGGATGTTTTTCATGTACCGGTATTTGATATAGCAGAGCAGAGCGAGGAGTTTTCCGCGAAAATGCGTGGCTGTCGGACTTCAGGAGAGTGACCCCTTTCGTGCATATTTACGGACGGCTGGGCATCGGCAGAGTTCACTTTGAATGGGCGCTGACTTTGTGCCAGTCTCCGGCAATAGGCAACAACACCCAGTCGACATTGGTCACCATCACCAGTAGATTCCCAATTGGAGCATTGTATTCTGAAGGAGTGGTATTGTACTTACTATTTGGCAATGGTTTAGAACATTTTTTACTCAAATTGTTAAACTAATAATCAAAATGAGTAATCAACGGCCTTCTTCGCTAGCGGTTGGAGATAGGAAAAATCGCATCGTTGTTCGTGGAACAGGACAAGGAAAAAGAAAACACAAAGCATTGAGTCAAAAGGTACTTAGCAATGTTAAATAAGACATGTTAGACTCTTAGAGACGAAGGAAATTATATAGACTAATTCATTGGTATCATTTGCTTGTTGGCAATATCACAAGTAGACTATGCCTGCTTGTTATATGTGATTTTGGGGGCGTTTATTCTCGTCTATTTATTCTCTTTTTTTTTTTTTTTTTTTGATATCTTATTCTTAGGATGCTTAGTTGGTCTTTTTAAAATTAAATATGATTATATATGAAGCACTCATGGGCCCATGGGCGTTGTGGCGTGCGCCTGTAATCCAGCTAACAGTGGAAGTTATAAACTGATTCAGCGGACCCAGGTTCGAAGCTGAGTCACGTCTTTCGGATGGTGACGTTAAAGGTCGGTCCCCAGACGTAAATAATCATATCTGATTGATACACGTCTGTAAAAACCCAATTACACACACCTTGCCTATGTGGGACTGTGTCCAACATTCACTGTTGCAGCAATCAAAAGCAGACAACAAAATTGCTCTAAGCAAGATTTAATTTTCTTAAATTTGCTAATTACCTGATTCATGGACTCTTCAGCTCTTACTGTGCCACAAATTAGGGGATTCAGAATTGAAAGTGAAATTTTAAATAATTATTTTCCTCTCCTGTATGAATGATCTACCCTGGCATGCCTGGAAAAAGGCCTGCTGATACACACAAAAGCTATTGAAGCCTATTCACCCATAAAAGCTAGTCTTGAGTACAAGGTTATCTTCAGATAAGCTTGTACATGTATAGACTAAGTGTATATGAAGGGTGAATTTGCTTGTGTCGTTTTATTTATACTTTTACTCTTCTTTTTCTTTACATTATGTTATTAGTCATTCAATTCAAAAGACAAGTCTAATTATAGAGTGTAGACAGGATCTATCTAGCTGTTACTAGTTTGACTTTGAATTCAATTTCAAGAGTGTGACTGAGAATGGATCATTTGAGAATACTTTGAAGCTCTGTTGTTAGTTTTGATTAAGAAAATGGTCTTGAGTAATCTGCTGTTTTGCTAGTGTCATATGATTTTGACATTTATTCTAAATGGGAAAATTAGGTTTAGTCAAAATTAAGAATGATAGACGAAGATACGATATAACCTCACATATGTGTGAGTGACAAAGATGAGCTATTACAGTGTAGCAACAAAGCAACATATTTTCTGCCTTTTATTGGGGAAAGAGCACTCACACATATGAGAGGTTATTGTAGATAACCTCGCATTTTGTACTTTCGTACCACGATGAATTGCCTCTCAGAGCAAGTGTGTGATATTTTGCACATATGTGTGCTGGAAAGGAGCAAGATCGCCTGCCAAAAACAGCCTGAAAATTTCACTTGATCAAGATGATAAAGATCCTATTGAAGAATCTGGCATTAAATTAGATATTCTATCATCCTAAAATGTAGAAGGAAGTATTTCTCAAAATTTTGCTGATTATATTGGTGTTTTTACCTCTTCAACTTAGTGGTCGTCACCACCACCAATGTAGACTATGTAGACTCAGACATGGAGGTCTACAACCCAGATTTGTTTACTTGTTTGTTTTTTGTTTGTTTGTTTATTTTATTTTTTTATTATAATTTTGCCCCCAAAACAAATCTTACTTGGGGTCTAGGTCTGAAGTAATTTTTTATTGTGGCAAGATAAAATTTTAAATGCATCAAAATTTTAAATACATGTAGATCCTACATTCACTTCTTTTCTTTCTTTCTTTTTTTTTTTTTTTTTTTTTTTTTTTTTTGCCACAGGTCACCTTGGAAAGAGTACTTGGAATAACTGTAAAGGACAATTGTACTTTGACCTGTGACCCAAACACAGGGCACGTGGCATACGTTGCTGGGTGAGTATTGAGTAGTATACAAAGTACTGTCAATCTAGAAACTTTTGTGACATAAAATTTTTTGAATTGTAGATGACATCATGACAGCCATTTTCACAAAAACAAATTTGCAAAATTTTAGTGTTACATATATGTCAATTTGTTCAATTCACTGACGATTCAGTGATTTCTTTCGCAAAATCTGAACCACGTTGAATGCATGTAAAGGTTCTGGTTTTACAATCTCTGATCAATATGTGATTGAAAGTCTGCAGTTTGACAGGATGGTAACACAGTATGTCAAGTGAAGTATGTATGAAACATTGTCCTGTGATTTCTCCAGTGCAGTCTTCAGGGCCAATGTCTACACTAACTAACCAAAGTCTTCAATCCTGGAGTCCTAGACCCCATACTTACCTAACCCGACTTGTAAGTTCTCTGAATTGCAAGGCAATTGAAAACCTAAGCCCTAACCTTAACCTGCATGTACATCTTTGATGAAATAAAGACTGAAGCTAATGTTGCTAACGAGTAAACGTTTGACCACCATTTCAAGCATGTGCTGTAACTGTGCTCAGTGTGTTGAAGCTGTCAAGTCTCCTAAAGTGGGTATTGTATTACAGAAGATCCCTGGCTTGTATCTTGCACATGAACATATAGACTGTTGGTTGGATGGGGATGTGAATTTGCAGTCCTACAAATGTAGCTGTACAGCTTAAAATTATAATTTGATCTAATTATGGAATATTTCTCCAGTAGGGAAGCTACAATATAAAAAATGCCCAAAATACATTTGAGCACCAGGGTATTTTCCCCCCACAGTGAGCATCCAAACAGTCACTAAGTTGTTCTTTAGCCTGGACTAGAGTTTATTTAGTTTTAATTTAAAAAGAGCTCCTGTTGGGGTTATTGTCACCTTTTCCATAAATACATGCATACATGTTTCAAGTAAAAGTCTTTATATAATCAAAATATCTTGTATACATTCAGACCCCATCCAATCATCCATGGTCCCTTTCTGGATATATATATGCCATTGAAGATTTAAGAACTATTTTAGTGATGGTTACAAGTAGGCCTACATGTATTCTAATGTGATGTGGCTACTCCCTTTTCCCCAGGAAAAAAAAAAAAGACGACCTAAATTCTCTAGGACATGCATACACATATATATTTTCCATTTTCACATGAAGGCTTGTCGGATCTTCCTACCACAGGCAACAGGGTCTTAGCAGGAAAAAAAAATTGGTAAACAAAATGACTTCACCAGGAAGTGGTCTGGAAACCAGATGTTGTCACTAGCTATGCCTGTACCTGTATGCCTCTGAAAGTTTGAAAAACATCATTTGGGATCATATGAAGTTCACCATATGTAGTCTATCTGTCTATCATTCTTCAGCCTGTGCTGTGAATAGTCAATAGCATTTCCATTACCCATCAGTTCCAAGGAGCCTAGTGACACTAGCCGTCTAGCCAAGATGTATTTTGTACAGAAAATAGAGAGTAAAAGAATACATTGGGCCTACCGGAACATTTTTTCATTGTTTTTCTATATTATCTCAATTCAGAATGGAAAGTAGCAAATAGTAGAACTGCATGCTCAGTGATTCCATGAGTTAACAATTTTTTAGGTAGATTATGAAAAAATGTTAAGCATTAAGCTGACATGAAAGAATCTTTAATAGCTAATCAAATAGAGACATTAGAAGTAGATTACCATATTGAATCACTAACTAGTGCACCCTAGATATTTGTTATGACTAATTTTTCAAGTGATACAGTAATAGCAGTATGCACCCTGACCTGGCATACATGATTTATCATAGTTAGGAATGTTACTGTGTACAGACTATACAATTCAATTATTCAGAAATTTATTGAATTGCATAATTATATATTCCCAGGGAATTAATAAAATTAAGGCTTATTGTTTACCACATAATGACTTTTGCACCTGTACAGTAAGTAATTTACAAATTTGGTAAAGAGAGGAAAAAAAATAAGTAATAAAAGCAAACTATTCATTTTAATATCTTTCTAAATCCAAGACAAGATGATTCAAAGCATTTTACACACATGTGCAGTTGTACACTGTGTAGGCAGTACCAGTTGCTACTACATGTACATAAAAGTACAGTGTACATTGTATGCTTGTGAGCAAGACTATTTGACTGGCCGTGGACTTGGACTCATTATGATTTAGGAATGCATAATAGTAGTGTGTGGGCTGTGAGCTGCTAGAGCCATTTAATCAGGCTGACCTGCCTAAAATGAAATCATATTTCAGCTTGCACTTTCATGCAGAGCTCACAGCACCACTGTGGGATCACATTTCATCCAATAGAAATATACAGTATCTACAATAGTTTTTGACATCAGGTGAAGTCTTAAATTTGACATTTGCCTTCTATTAGGCCCATGTCCCATATTACTGTTAATGATCATGGTGTGCATTACTGCTTTCTTTATGAAATTGTCTTTTTCGCTGCCTCTCTCCTCTTCTCAATAATGTATAATGATAGTACAGCCGATTTTGATAATGGGAGTAATTACTGTTAAAATTCGTTTGTAATGTTAATGAAGTAACATTTTGCTTCAAGTAGAATGCACTCTTCTAGGTCTTTTGTTGGTCTTTTCATTCATGGTTTCTGGTCAATGATCTGAATGGACTCCTAATGACCTTGGAGAGTGTTTTGTCCACATGAGATGAAGATTTACACCAGTTGAATAGGAAAATCAATGTAAGCTTCTTGCTACAATAATACATGCACTGTATAGGATATTGGTTATTGTAATGTTGAAGGTTTTGAATGAAACCTGCTGACGTATGTAAACAAGGGTTGTTTAAAAAGAGCTGTGTATACATGTATGTAATGTAATGTTTTAAGATGAAAATTTGTTTACATCCCACAAACAAATAAAGTAATAAAACACATTTTACCACATAGAGGAAAAAAAATTTATAACCAAATCACTTCCCACACAATATATCAATACAGTGCCACTGTTTCAATATCGTACATGTACATGTAGGCCTACATGTACATGTACATACAGGACTTCATGACTGGTTAGTGTTAGCCATCATATGCCAACATTATGTTGTACATGTATGTGTCTCTTTTAAAAAAATATTTCATTAGTTCTCAATAATAAGTTTGAATAACCTACACTACATGACCATATTTACAGTACATCTCATCTTGTTACCCCAAGCATATTACATGATTTGTACATTGGAAAACTATTCTCAACTTAACGCTGTATCTGCATACGAACAATACTGACAGCCAGTTATGAACGCTTTAGTGGTTGTTATAGGTGTACAGGCTGAACTCATATCAAAACACAAAGTTAACAATGTTCAGAGATCTTTTGACTTGGTATCCACCTTCACACTGGCAAAGGTACAAAGGTAAAAACAGGAAATGACATACTAAGAGTGAGACTTACTTTAACCCTTTCATGACAGGAATTATTTAAGGGCTAAATTTATCACATTTTTTCTTCCAATTGGCAACAATAATATTTTTCTTTTAGTGCTACATGGTTTTATAAAATGGGTTCAAGAATGTAGCCATCCTGATTGGTCAAATAACACCACATGACCATGCAAAAAAAAAGTACTAACGCACGGCGAGGGGACTAACGCACGGCTAATCCGGATCAAACCAGATCTGTAAACATGTAAACATGTAGCGCAGACGCTATGACTCGATTTGGCTATATGTTTTTACACGCTAAGATTGTAGATTGTTGATTGTAGACCCATTTTATAAAACAATTAATACATGGTTGTGAGTTCCTGCGTTAGTGCGATCCGGCAACACACAGGTTTTTATCGTGGTGTCTAACATACTCGGCTACGCCTGGCGCGTTAGTACACCACGATAAAAACCTTTGTATTGCCGGATCGCACTAACGCACTCCCAACCATGTATTAATAGTATATTAATAAGTTGTAATATCTTTGAAAACAACATGTACCATGATTAGGAATCTTAATGAAAAGTTGAAAAAAAATTGCTCCTTTTGATAAAAACAATGATTTTGAACCTCTCAGTGTGTTGCAAATTCAAGGATTTTAACGCTTGTTCTCATTTTTTAAATTCCTGGCATCAAATGCAATATGGTCATGCAACAAAAGTGGACATAGTGTGTGCAGAAAGTATTTGCTCTTTCTACTAATGAATCTGGTATATTTTTTAGAGCTCAGAATCAAAAGTTATTGAGCCAAACCACAAAATGTGTTCAATTGTCTCGAAAGGGTTAAACTATATAAAAAAAAATCAGATTGAAAAAACAAAAAAAGATAAACTGTTTGCCTGACGATCTGACACATTCTCTGGTAACTATTGCTCCTGCTTTTATTTCGTTAAAGATTTAGGGTTAGGGTTGCAACTGGGTTTTTGGATAAGTTCAAGGGAAAGTCCATCCTGGTATTAAAGGAAACCAAAACCCAAGGAGAGAATCAATGTTATTGGAAAGTGAGAATTCAGAGAAGCACTTTACAAAAAGTTTCATTAAAATTGGTTAAAAAATGAGAGAGTTATGGAAGTTTGAAAAGTCTCGTTTTACTTTCTATGGGGATCCTCAAATTGGCAAAATTGCTTCAAAATGGCTGATTTTGTAAAAAACTCTCCATTTGTTTTGTACACAGATTTTCAGATTTTCCCCATTATCTTTCAAAGTGCAGTTAATCTCCTTCTGAGCTCAACATATATAATGGGAAAATGTATTTTACACCACATATGTTGAGTTCAGGAGGAGACAAGGAGCACCCTGAGAGATCATGGGGAAAATCTGAAAATCTGTGTACAAAACAAATGGAGAGTTGTTCACAAAATCAGCCATTTTGAAGTAATTTTGCCAATTTGAGGATCCCCATAGAAAGTAAAACGAAACTTTTCAAACTTCCATAACTCTCTCATTTTTTAACCAATTTTAATGAAACTTTTTGTAAAGTGCTTCTCTGAATTTTCACTTTTCAATAACATTGATTCTCTCCTTGGGTTTTGGTTTCCTTTAAGTTGATTTGAATAAAGGAAGGAAAATGAGGGAAACAGATAAGTGAAATTTTGAGCAAAATCTAATGAGAAATAAAATGAACTTTTGAAGTTGTAATCAAGCAAACACAAATTGGCATCTCCTTGTTGTACATGTACATGTATCTTGCAAACTTCTCTTCCATTTGCTTAGTACAGAAAGTTTCATAAATTTTAATTTTCTTAGTTTTGATGAAGGAATAGATTTGTTTCATACAGGTTTTGTGTAAAAACATATGAGCAATGATTATATCTCAGGTGCATGTATGATTAAATATTTTCTTTAGAGAAAACGTAATTTAATGATTTTTGGGATATAGGGCAAATGGAAGAGGAGCTCACAGAGTTGCCAATTTGTGTTTGATTAATTACAACTTCAAAATTCATAACTTTTTTATTTCATATCTTATTTTGCTCAAACCTTCACTGATCTGTTTCTTTAATTTTTCTGCTTCTTTTAAAACCAAAGTTGTAATCAGTATGGACTTCCCCTTTAAGGGTTAGATAGTGTTGCAGTCTAGGGATGAAGTCAGGCATCCAGTAAGTATAGAAATTGACAGCGCAGCAATATCTCAGAGCAGACATTAAATTATCTGCTCTCTTTTTGATGAAGGCCGATAGCTTTGTTTCTAAGCAAGTTTTAGTCACAGCCTGTGTTGTATGGAAATGTTAGATTAGAATACTCAGAATATAGGGAATATATGTAGGTACATAACAGGAAGCAACATGCCAAGGTAAGTTAGGTAACTACACACAAGGTGCTAAGTTTGCATCACATCAAAAAAACATTTATTTGTTCCATTATTGTTTGGGAAATACTATTCAATGAGCAGGTAAGCTTTAAGGCCTTCCTGCCCCCCCCCCCCCCCCCCCCCCGAAAAAAAAAAAAAAATGGGAAAAAAAGGTATTACTGGTAATATAAAATTTTGTCATGGATATCAATTCAGATCCCCTTTTGATTGGAAAATTCACCACAAATTCCTACACATGTACCATGATACATCAAGTCATTGACATGATAAAATGTCAGAGAATAATTCAGATGTTAATAGGACTTAAGGACTTCTTAAAAGATTTTAAAGAGAGCTCTTGCAAAGTTTGCATATATTGAATTGTGTTTTATGGCAGTTCTTCAAAGGTTTTCTGTTTGGTTTAATTGTGCAAATGTTAAATACATGTATGGGCCTGTATAAATTATGTTGGGCACAGTGGAAAGTTCTTTGAAGTTAACTGCTTTTAATACTTCGCTTTTTTTCCTTGCTCCTCACAACACTGGGCTAATTTTGCATCCCTTGCAGGCTTGCATATATTTTGAATGTAAAATTGATGATCTTTAAATTCTTTTCACAAAATTTTGATGTACATACAACTTGCCAGCATGCTTATAGGACCCTAGACTTCTGTACACTCTACAGCAGCATAAACATAAAGTAGGATCACCTTGTGTGATGAGACCAAAAATCAATATTCTGAGCTTCTTATTTCACGGAGTTGAAAAGGAATTACATCTCAATCTCTTGATTTGTTTGTGTGGACAGAGTGACGTAGGTAGCCATGCCAAGCAGATTTCTTTGGCATTCTTTTATGGCCTTCTTGGTGCCTGGTGCGTCATAAGGTTGGAGCTCTTCCTTTGGCTCATAGCTTTGCATCCTTTTATGAAAATTGGCACTAGCTGACCAAGTACATGTATCATGTACCGTCCTAATATGTACTTGATCTGATTTATTGGTTAAACCACCTTGCTTCACTTTATGTATGTAGTTTTGGTACCCTTCAATCATTGTCTAGTGCTTTATAGTTAGTACCAATTTGCCATTTGGCCCATTCCAGCAGGAAAGCAGGGAAATTGGTGTGCAGCTGACCCAGGAAAAAAAGACATTGGAACAGAGAGTAATTCAATTTTGGAAAGATTAAAAGAAGCCCTAAAAATGGAAAACAAATACCCAAATTGCTTCTGAAAGTATTATGTAATTGATAAAAAAATCAAAGTATTTTTATTTTGACAACAATCTATTCCCTGTATCCATACAAGAAAATGCATCGTTTGTATCATTGGTTATATATGTGTAAACATTAATCAGTCACTGTACTGCTTGTGGCCCTATGTACAAGTGTAATTTTATATTGTTTTTTTTATAATACAAAATTCTACAAATGTGTGTTTACAAGTTTTGCAAACTTACAAAACAAAACCAATGAACATACATGTGCACTAAGTGGAAAGGTAAATTTTGTTCCACATTTCCACCAATATGTATTTGTTTGTTAGATCTGGTATTTTTTTAGTTTTACCTCAATCCAAAATACATGTATAGAGCATGCCTGTAACTAAATCAGTCATTCAGCAACAAGAGGATCATATGTGTCATACATGTTACACCCTACAGGAGCGGAGAGAATTGCTCAAAATAACTGAATCTGTACCATTTCCTCAAACATAATAGATACATGATATTTTGAAGATCATGTACAAGTGTATGTCTTTTGGTTAAATTCCCCAGGCCACTTTTCAATGAAATAATGAAAAAGGGGGAATTTGCAATCAACAGTGCATGAAGGTCTACTAGCAGACTGTTTCTTATACAACCCCAAATTAGTATTTTTAAGCAAAATATTATCTGAGGGACCTTCCTGATCCCTTTCCGTTTCCTTTGAGAACGTTTTTTTTAATTGATTTGATTTGGAAGAAGAAACTGTATTATGCACATGCAGAGTAGAAAATCTAAATAAAGCTGTTAAACTTAGTCAGAGGTTCAGCATAATTTTGTAAACTTCCTTCTTGATGTAATTTATTCTCTTTGATTTGATGCTTGGAAATGATTATGTAGGATGCACAAATGTAAAATTGCAGTATTTCAAAGCTTTGAAAAGGTGAACATTCTTTGCATGTTATACTGTAGGTGTTCATAAATATGTTCCTTTGAGTTCAGTGTAGCCTACAAGTCCTTCATCACTTGCATCTTATTCTTATCAGCTGATCTACTTTTACAGGGAATTTAAGTTGTATTCATGTACATGTACATGTATATGTTTAGGTAATTTGTATCTGCTCCAGCCCATTGCTTTATTGTATTTGCTATGCTTGCAGAGCAATTTCTTTGATCTTATAAGAAGTATAGTGTACCAGTAGCAGGTGATTATTCCACAGCATGGGGCATGATAGTGTCTCAATCCAATGCATAGACTACATAAAGAAGATAAAGAGAGATAACAAAGTAGTAGACGGAGCTCAAATCCCATACTTGAAGATACAAATGTTCTGTAGAAGTCCCATTTGAGATACCTGTTGTTAATAGTGTTTTTGTGTTGTACACCTGTTATTTTATTGTAATGCTTTGCCATTAAAAAGTACAATACATGTACAGTGTAGGTTAGGTTGGACAAAAATTGTATAAAATCAGAGCTTTTAGGAAGAGATGTTCCACTGTTTTTTTACTATAGGAAGGACATTGTTGATCACTGGGTTGGAATCTGTTTATTGTTGACAAGGCTAGATGTTTCCGTGGTTGAATACTTTACCATAGAAAGTCAGTTTGGCGGTTTCCTAAATCAAGAATTCATTGTGTAATTACACCCAAAGCTACTCTCTGTAGGCCTACGTTACATGTTTCTATTCATTTACATGTACATCCCATGGCAAATCAGATTTCATATACAAAATACTGAAATTGCTATTCTGTATATGTACATGTAGGCCTAATGTATATGTACCATCTCAGTGTGTATTTTATTACTAGAAGGTATTAATGTACATTAATACTATGTGAATGCTAAGAGAGAAGAAAAGAGAAGATGAGAAAGGTAGAGAGAAAAAGAGAGAAGAGAGGAGTACATGTAAAAGAAGAAAAAGGAGGAGGAGAAGATTAAGAAAGAGGAGGAAGAGGGTTAAGAGGAGGAGAAGAAGAAAAAGAAGAAGAAAGTTAAAGAAAGAAGAAAGTTCAAGAAAGAAGAGGAAGAGGAGGAGAGAATACAGGATCGAATCGGAAGAAGAAAATGATTGGACAAGACTCAGTGCCCCATCAAGAATCTCAATCGATCACATCCCAGCTGAAGAGATGGAATATTAATTCATCCAAATCTCTTTTGAGACCATTCTCTGATCTCTGACATAATGGGCTATTTCACCATAAGGCTTTAAGGAGCGCTACCATTATCATACAGGCTTATTGTACGACTTTGACATTTAAACGGATGAAAATTAAATGCAAGTTTTGCAACATTGAAATGTCAAGTTGGCCCAAAGTTCACTTGATTGATGTATTAAAGTCATTATTAACTTAACTCTAAATAGCTACCAAGGTATGTACATGTAGGTAGGTCCTGTAGGCTTTTTCTCTGATCTGGATATGTCTTGTAAACACAGAGCTACATGACAGGCACATAAATGTAGATATTGCATTCAGGAAGTTCTCTGTACATGTATTTTGTGTTGCTCTTGTGCCCATGTATTTATTTTGCTCATGTACATATATACAATGTAATTATATTTGATATTTACAAAAAGTTGCTTCCTCTTCATCAATATGTGCTCACACATGAAAAGTAATTTGTTACCATAACATTCAATCCTTGGACAGGCATTATTTTTTTCAAATGTCCAAATCAATAGTTTTTCCGTTCCATAACTACAGTGAACACTTATGACTTTTTAGGTACCTGTGGCTGTAGTGGAAAATACACTTGATGGGTGAATGATGTGTAGGCCTATGTAGCCCTGGAAAGCTGTATAGGGTTTTGGAAAACATGAAAATTGTGGCAAGGAAATGACATGTTTAACAATCCCATAACAA
Organism: Heliocidaris tuberculata; assembly: GCA_025618425.1. Taxonomy (NCBI): domain Eukaryota; kingdom Metazoa; phylum Echinodermata; class Echinoidea; order Camarodonta; family Echinometridae; genus Heliocidaris; species Heliocidaris tuberculata. The sequence continues at coordinate 42,132,127 of CM046834.1, read as the reverse complement.
CTCCTGTGAACAAAACTTTGGGAATTTGTCCACTTTCACAATTATTAGAAATAGGTGAAATCAGAAATTAATTTTCATAAAGTTTCAACCAAATTCAATCAGTCAGGTGTTCATGTCATTCACTGTAGACTACTGGATATCTTCATTATTTTTGTCTTATTATTTTTGGCAGCTTCTATATCCCTCCCAGTAATTTCAACATTGATAGGACTAACAGATGGATCATATTAAAGACAAAATACTTAATGATTTTGGAAGGTGACCGTGACCTTGAATTGTTAAATGTAAATCATGTTTATATTTTGGTCAGTATAATTATTGAGACATTATGAAAAGTTATTATTAGCTCAAAACTATAGGCATACAGGCTGCCTCCTAGAATTTTAAAATCACAACTGTCACCTCATATCATATCTGGGATTTGGCAGCAAGGTGGTCTATATCTTTTTTAGCAGTTTTGGGGGACATATTAACATGTACATTTTCACTACAATATGTGTCAAAACTTTTTGTATGCTTGCTTTGCTCGCTAACAAAATTTAGGACTTGAAAAGTTGATATTTTGGCAAGAGACATCAGCTCCCCTGGCAAAATCCTGACAGGCTACATTTGTTACATCTCAACTGTATGCATGAATAAATTTGGTATTGAAATGCTTTGAAAGTTTGAATAGTTTAGAATCAAATGTTGCAGTAATGAATTGGTAGCATACATGTATGTGCCAACCTCTATATGCATGTAGAATCATTACACTTCCCTGGTAGAATGTTGCCTGAAGGATCTGTATTGAGTAAATAAAAATATATTTTCCTTGGAAGGGTTCCTGGCAGTATACAAGCTAGCTGTCTTTTTGAGACTGGGAGAATTGGGTCAAATATCCGCCAATTATTAGTGAGTTAAATTGGTGATTTTTCTGAAACTGCAGGCAGGTCCTAGCATGCCGTCATTGGAGTGATATGGGCAACTGTATGTCATAAAAATTGATTTTGACAAAATCACAATGTTCATTGACAACAAATGGACTTTGTGGGCCATGTTGATACTTCAGAGATCAAAATGACAAAACAGTGATATTGCTTAGCCTGCATACATGTACGTGTCAATAAAATGTTGTGTACATAATTCATGCGTCGTATTTAACCCTTCATGAATTTGGTATTGTAGAAAAAAGTTGTTGGTGATGTGTTGACGAAGTGTCAATGTCAAAATTGTTTGTCAGGAATGAATGGACGTCATGAAAATATGAAAAGAATTATGTCTGAAAGCTAGACATTTATTTATTTTCTTAGTGGTTTTGTTTGATCAATTGTATTTCAGAAGGAGACATTCATTGACATAATGTCAACCCACATACATTGTTAGGCACAGGTGATGAAGTGCTGTGCAAACAGTATGTATTGTATGGGAGAAGTGTAACAGTCAAAGTTATTGTTTGACTAATTCATTGTTACAGATTCACAAAGTGTGTAAGAATGCATTCTTGAGGTAAATATGGGCAAATTAAAAAAAGCCAAATTGAAAGTCTATATTGAGAGGGAATATGCATGGAGAAGGTAGAATCCATGAAGTGTGTTGCTTTCATCTTTTGATAAAGATCAGGCATGAAAATTTTCCGCGTATCCGCGGATTTCCGCTTTTTCCTCCGAGCCTAGATTTTTTTTCCGCGTAATTCACACTTTTCCGCGCAATTCACACTTTTCCGCGCACACGTCATCGTGTATACACAGTATACATGGGCATGCAATAAAGACGGAATCGGAGGCGATCCCTTAGCTTACTACACGCATGTACTGTACTCACACAGCAACTTGTGTCCGTGTTTATACTGTACGTATATGCGAAGGGATCGCATAATAACTGCCGAGGATTACACAAAATACCTCCCGTAATCGCGCACTCGCGTGAAGGCGGAAGGCTATTCATACTACAAGCACATGCATGTAATTACATGTACACAGTCACACAACCCATGTGCAATGCACATCGTATGTTTGCCAGTGCAGTTGCGATGTCTCAAGTAAGCGAATGATCTGTCTTTTGCCGATTTGGATTGTACTTTTAAAAGGATAAGCCTTGAAAATTTCCAATTTTACAGCAAGATCATGTGGATAAGAGTAGAGTTTGACATTATCACGGCTTTTGGAAAAAGTAAACGGCATGCATTTTGCAAGGTATGTGATCATCGACGATGGGATATTTATTTCGATCGCTCATGGCCACTGCAGCGCGGCCGTGTTGTTGAACGCAGGAAGTCAAAACAACTTCATGTCATAAACATTGCAGAAATCATGGCATTCTGTGGCCTCAAAATAAAGCGCAAAGACATTGTCAAAAGAGATAATGATACAGGAGAGGCAAAATCTATAGACATTCTGTACTGAGAAAAGTCAACTTACTGGTCTAGAAAAGTAAGTTGGGATTTTGGGGAGTGGATTATTTGATGTTAATTTAGCTCACTACTCAGTTTTATTCATGAAAGTGCTCTGCACATAATACACATTAAATCGCATTTGGTGGTATTGATAAATTATGTACTCAGAGCCTGTTTTGGTATGACTTATGTATATAAAATCATCCTGATCCAGATTCTCATTGAATATGAGGTTAAATATCTCACCACAGAATGCACTAGATTGCACAATTTTGAACCCCAAATTTGAAAAATCTCCCTACCGTGGGAGGGGGGACACCCCCCTCCCACACCCTCTCGCAGCTTGGTCGCTTCGCTCCCTCGCTTTGGTTCACGAAAGTTTTTCAGTGTTTTTCATGAACAGCAATTTTCATGCCTGAAAGATAGCAAGGTGTTTGAATCATCAAATGAAAATTACTCATGGTACAAGCATGAGTGAATTGCAAAAATTGCCAAGCTGTATACACACACTTTGTAGAAAGAAGAAATGAAGAAAGATCTTACAAAGTTCTCTAAACTCAGTGTTGAAAATTATGAGATAATCAATACATAAGTTTGAAAGTGGAATTGGTAATAAAATGTGATGTGCCCAGCGAATAACCTTTTGCTATTAGTGCTTCTGTGGGTGATTTGAGGTTTGAAATTTGAAACATCTTTGTATTCCCATTAGACTCTCCCACATCTGGTATCCCACCTTGATTGCTGGCATATTTGCTACATTACATATTTGTTGGGATGCAGTAATTCAGAATTTTTTACATATATATACATTATATATACATATACTTGAACTACAGACTGGACATTTCTTCTGCTTTTTTTCAGCATTTTGTTAACCCTTTCATGACAGGAATTATTTAAGGGCCAAATTGATCACATTTTGTTCTTCAAATTGGCAACACTAATATTTTTCTTTTAGTGCTACATGGTTCTAACAAAATGTAATGTCTTTGAAAACAATATACATCATTAGGAACTTAGTCGAAAGTTGAAAAAATTGCCAATTTTGATAAAAAATAGTGATTTTGAACCTCTCAATGTGTTGCCAATTTAAGGATTTTGAAGCTTATTTTCCTTTTTACAATTCCTGGCATCAAACGCAATATGGTCATGCAACAAAAATGGAAACAATGTTTGTAGAAAATTTTGCTCTTTCTACTCATGCATCTGGTATATTTTTTAGAGCTGTGAATCAAAAGTTATTGAACCAAACCACAAAATGTGGTCAATTGTCTCGAAAGGGTTAAATGAACACCTGTGTATTGCCTGAATCCCTTACTATTTCGATAACTTCATTCTGATAACAAATTTTAGCGGACCTAAATTTGATTATTTAAGTTATAAAATGCATAAATTACACATACATATAAGATTCTATGCATGTATAGTATGAATACCCCTTTGTGAACTTTGCCTATTTTCCTCTTCTTTCTCTCTCTCTCTCTCTCTCTCTCTCTCCCCCTCTCTCCCTCTCTCTCCCTCTCTCTCCCTCTCTCTCCCCCTCTCTCCCTCTCTCCCTCCCTCTATCTCCCTTTATCTCTCTCTCCTTCTCTCTCTATCTCCCTTTATCTCTCTCTCTCTCCTTCTCTCTCTATCTCTCTATTAAAGTTACATATTACTTCTTTCTCCCTTTGTCTCCCTCTCTCTTTCTTTCCTGATTTTTGTCTTTTATTTGACTAGAATTAATTAATGATTTCATTTTTTTCTCTTTTCTGCAGATGCGTGATAGTAGTCTTCAATCCAAGAAGAAACAAACAGTTCCATATCTTCAATCAATCAAGGTAAGAAAGACACAAGTTCTATTAAAATATATAATATTTGTTTTAAACAAATTTTTAAGAGTACTTCCAAGTGTTCAGATTATACTTTCAAGTGAGACTTAAATGCCAAAAGAAAGGGAAACTATTGTATTAGTTTTGTGAGTGCATATAAATTTGAATCTGCCAAAATTAAAGGTCGGAAATCAAATTGAAGTGCATTCCCCCCCCCCCCAAAAAAAAAAAATATCAAAATGCATCCGATTGTAAATATCTTATGTAAATCCAATTTTAAAAATCAGCAAAATAAATACACACAACTCTTTCATTCTGCTCTTTCTTTCACAAGACAGTCCTACGGTGTGCTCCAATAGTTCTTTTCAACCTGCATACATTGTATGAGACAAGCTTATTATGGGTCATTGCTGTTGCTGGGTTACCTCCTTTTTGAGTGTAAGTGGGTAATTTTTCACCCGTAACGTCCCACGATTATTCTCTTTGCCGACGTCATCGCACCTTAGTTATACCTTGGAATGCAATTTCTGGAAACTAAAGAGATTCGGTTGTCCAAATTTGAGCGTATTGTCGCAAATTGTTGCCAAACAGTATTACCTTGGTTCTTGAATAAAAGCATGCCCACTTGAAATTGGTGAGACAAGCAAATAGGAGTGAACTTAAAGTCAGCTGTTTATCTTGCACTTTTGGAGTTGCCAATTTCAAGTTGAAATTGAAAGGAATGGTGTGAGACAAAGTGAAAAAATTTTAAAAAGAAGGAAAAAAATATTTGTGAAATTTATGATTGATCAGGAATGCATGAATTGTGCGAACGTAGGAAGTAGGCGCTAAGTTCAAGGTCTGACAAAATGTCTGTTGCTGGAAGTTGAAATATCCTTCATTTTGTCTCCATGCTATCAGAAACCATATCATCATAAAAGGCAACAATACCTTATTGTTATTTTTTTTTTGCAGTGAGAAAATATACAGTGTATAGGCCCTACATGTACATGGAGATGCATATAATTAAAAGTGAAATTAAAGTAAATCAGTCTCAAGTTCTGGTTTATTAGGGAAGGTGTTTGGAAGGACATTATACTGATTAAATGAAATTTCAAAGATCTTTTTTTTTTTAATGTATTCTACTGGCAAGTTTGAATTTTTGTCACATGTAGAACTCACATCATTGGTAAATTAGATTATTGACTTAAATTCAATGCAATTATTATCATTATTGATACACAGACCATTTAAAGGTGAACTCCCAAACCTGTGCAAAACAAGCATACAAGTACAACATGTACCAGGTGTTAATCCATGATTTTTCAGTGGATAAGATTAAGCCACTACATTGTAGATGTACAAACTTCAGATTATAACATATAGGCGTGGTATATTTAGGACCTTTGGATTTCAAATTTGCTAAATGCAGTAGAACTTTATTACTCAGCCGGAATCTTGGAGTGTATATACCTGGGCCCATATTCATAAAACCTTACAGTGTACTAAGCTATTTGTCAACTAATTGCATATTAGGCTTCTGTACATGGCTAGTTGCCAACTAGGCCTAGTAAGGTTTTATGAGTATGGGCCCTGGACTGTCTGGACAGGTCAAAACCATTATGATTATGATTAAATAATTATTTTGTTGCTTTGGGAGGGGGGGGGGCATTGAGTATAAAAGCTTTACACTTTTACACCAGGGCAAAAATAACTTTTGATTCTATCAGAACACAAGTCACATTATCTTTAATTCTGAGTAACTTTGTTAAAAGCAGGAAAGAAGCATTTGAACAGTGAAATTGAAATATGGAGACTTTACATGTTGTGCATTTTAAAGGCATTTTGTCTTATACTGTACCAGGTCAGTAAATGTATAAACTCAGCTTGGAAATTCTGAGTGCAATGATAGACAGACATGAGATGAGCAAGAAGTAAATAAAAGCTATATCAAACGATATGTAGATTTAAAAAATATTAGTAGTAACATACATGTCTATTTACATTTGTTATCAGATGTTGTTTAGATTTTTTAGAGATACAGGTGGATTACAGAAGAACTATGACAAAACAATGAAGAGACCTTTGATATGTATTATAAGTTGGATAAATATTTACAATCAATCATATTTTCACATACTTTTATTATATATTGTGTACTACATGTAAATATATGTGTACATGTAGGCAGTTACAGGAACATTAGGGAGAAATGTTCAGAACAGTATATATGGATTTACAGTGTTTGTACATGTATGGACAGTTATTGGTGCCCTTTCCTGTTAAAACATTTAAGTAAATAAAGTTCTAAAATTTGAGGGAATCCCCCTTATTTGGCGCAAAATAATATTGGTGCCATAATCTAGATTGATTTTGCTTTTGCTTTAATCAGATAAAATCTAGCAAACAAGACATTAAGTATTAAAGAAAATGTAACTTTAGACAATTTCACTGCATTTATAGTGCAGAAGCCTAAAGTTTCAGTAAGAGAGGAAGAAAACAGTTGCAGTGACATTTCTCGCAATCATTGAGGAAATCCTTTATGACATGAACTGACAGGTTTTTTCCACTTCCTGTCATCCATGTGTGTATATGTGGGAAGAAACAAAGAAATCCATACTAATGTGTCATTCATTAACAAATATCCACAACATTCTATGTTTGTGCCTATACATGTAGTGCCATGGATGCCTTTTTCAAAGTTCATGCATTTCCTGCCCTCTGTAACCACAAGCATTTTGGACATAGCCCACAATATAATGGAAGGACATGATTTTGTCGGGGGGGGGGGCTTATTTTGGAAAGAGGGTGTGGTTGCAGCTAAATGACATGTTTGTCAGGACAACTTCAGTAGATGTCACTATGTATCTGTGTTTATGTATATGTGATCTTTTTGATAACGATAAAATCTGTTTAAAATATACAACATGTAATAATAATAAAAGAAAGAAAGAAATACAATATAGGTCAATAAAAAGTGATATGTAAGTAAATTATTCAAAAATATGGAATTGAGGTGAACATATATTTGTAGATTTCTCTCTATCTCCCTCTCTTTTTCATACATACAAATGTCCAGATGTAAAGCAAGAGTTATATAAAATTATACAAACATCAGTGAAAGAGTTCCTTGGAAAGTGCTAATTGTGCCATGGTCTAGAAGTTGGCCCATTATGTTTTATTTTGGAGCATTGATTGGTAAAAACTGGGTAAATGTATGTCAGTGATTTACATTTTGTACTTAGGGCTCTAAATGTCACTCTAGACAAAACAGAATTATTGATTTTCATCTTTGTTTCAATTGCATGTGTTATACATGTACATATACGATGATATGTTTGAAGGTAATTGTTTGAACAAATTAGGACATGTGGCTACATTTATGTGTAGTCAAACATTGTAATTTCAAGTACTAAATTGGCTTGGGAGGGTTAGGGTTGGTGATGACAAATGTACCTTCAAATAGCAATTTTGTGAGAAGACTGAAGAACAATTGAAATCTTGCTCCTTGAGTCGTTGGCTCTCTTCTGCTGCTCACATTGCTGTACAATCTCATTTTTCGGCTTGCCTCATTCTTCCCATTTTTCCCCCTTTTTAGCATTTTCTCAGAATTCTTTCCATCCTTTTTCCTCTCCAGGTCATTCTTCTCTTCTTTTTTGTCTTGATATCTAATCACTGATTCTTTTCTCTTCACTCATGTACTTCTCATAATGCATCTCATCTTATCATCTTCCCCATCATGACCCTCTAAATAAAGCCTGAAACTCACTCTCACATAAAGCTTTTTTAGTAGCAGCCCTGCCTTCCCTTCCCTTCCAATTTACCTGCTTCCAAAATAGATGCAGATATTTTCCCTCATGGCTCTTCTACTTTCTAATATTAGTTCTGGAGGCACAAAATGAACACCTGGCTGCCAGCTCACTTCTGTGGGATATCCTTTCCTTTGGGACACCACGAGAGCCTCGTTAGGCTTGAAATCAAATTTTGTCACTTGCTGATAATATCAAGTCATGCTGATACTGAAATAATATTTTGTATTTCACTTTGTAGTTAGATTAGAATAAGTGATAATTAAATGTAGAATATGGCTAAGAGAAGTGCAATCATATGATTTTTTTTTCAAGTTTCTTTTTTTTTTTCTTTTTTTTTTGCACCTTGTGGCAGTTCTGCAATGACTCACAACCATACTGCAATGCAAACTTCCACCCGCTTTTTATGAAACTCCTTAAGTGTTTGCATGCACATATAGTCTTAAAATCTCACTTTTCCCTCCTACATGTATCTGATTTTTGTTCACCTAATCCCTTGTTTCGATCTTGTAGGAAAACCCTGACGGCGCTCTCGTTTTCTGGAGATGGACGATATTTGGTTTCAGGAGAGGTGAGTCATATGAAAGATAGAAAAAGATGATATAAAATGTCCATTACCTGATTAAAAGTGGACTGTGTAAACTATTCTGTATTCAAGTAGCTACATGTAGATGCAGATTTGAGAATGGTGGAGCAAATGCTGACTGTTGCCCCGAAACGTCATTCAAAAGATGCGACATTCATGCTACTAAGCACTGTCAAAATATACCTGTAAAATCAGAAATCATATAAGGAGTAATTTGCTAAGAAGAATCAAGATTAGACTTTGATTGTAAATTTGAACATCCCCGCCACAATATTATCTCAATTTTCAATTTATTCTAGCCAAATCAAGTTCTGAGCTGACATTTCTCTTAATATCTCCCATGAAGATTGTTTATTAATCCAGAACAATATGACAATTTGGTATTATACTGTGTTGAACATGATTTTGCAATGAGTCTGAAAATTTGTTCAGAGCTAGTTTAAATGTAGGTGGTTTAAGTTGAAATAAGTCATAACCATTGACTCATCTTTTGTGTATGACTCAATGTGAAATGAACCAACAAGACCTTATTGCCAATCATCCGTGTATTACACGTTTGTTGAGGTAAACCTCAGCTATCTGTATGTGTGATCAATTTATGTACGTGCAGCATTTATGGATCCTAGTGTACATCACCAATAATATCTGTAAAATTACACATGTACATACTATATCAATATATCATAAGTAATATTTACAGTAATGCTGTTCATGTGAGAAACAAATAGTATGTTGATACAGTGCATCAGTGCTCTATGACTTTTGGCAATCCCACATGCTCCTAAAAATCTTTAAATGTATGGATTGGATAAAAAGGGGCATTTCTGTTTGTATTGATATTGATACAGCTTACCTAAAATGTAATTATCTGTACGTGTGATCAATTTATGTACGTGCAGCATTTATGGATCCTAGTGTACATCACCAATAATATCTATAAAATTACACATGTACATACATGTACTAATGTACATACTATATCAATATATCATAAGTAATATTTACATTTAGTAATGCTGTTCATGTGAGAAACAAATAGTATGTTGATACAGTGCATCAGTGCTCTATGACTTTTGGCAATCCCACATGCTCTTAAAAATCTTTAAATGTATGGATTGGATAAAAAGGGGCATTTCTGTTTGTATTGATATTGATACAGCTTACCTAAAATGTAATTATCTGTACGTGTGATCAATTTATGTACGTGCAGCATTTATGGATCCTAGTGTACATCACCAATAATATCTATAAAATTACACATGTACATACATGTACTAATGTACATACTATATCAATATATCATAAGTAATATTTACATTTAGTAATGCTGTTCATGTGAGAAACAAATAGTATGTTGATACAGTGCATCAGTGCTCTATGACTTTTGGCAATCCCACATGCTCTTAAAAATCTTTAAATGTATGGATTGGATAAAAAGGGGCATTTCTGTTTGTATTGATATTGATACAGCTTACCTAAAATGTAATTATTCGTTTTTTGGAGTGACTATAATGCACTTCGAACATGTGCACAAACCACACCACATACGTGTTAAACATACATAATTATCTCATATAAAAAGTGAATTCAATTTAAACAGTAAGAAATTATGACCAGTGAACAAAATACACAAGAGCAGAGAGCAGTTTATCTCTGGAAAGCTCCAAAAGAGCTCTGATAAAAAAAAAAAATAAATACATAAAATCACTGCAAGAAATGCTCAACTTTAATTAAATCCAAAAAGAGCTCCGAAAGTATGTTTTGTGTTACACTGCTCAAGTGTCTGGAAGTGAAAAATTGATGAAGAGCTAAAAAAACTATTTTACTGAAACTCACCTAGAAGATGAATTTGATATTAAACCTATATATAAGTACAGGTAATATAACATACATGTAGCAGGACTGCAGGAGCCTGGAAAGGTTTTACTTTCTAACAGGATTGGTAGATGAACAGATTACATTTTATTACCTGACATTGCATGATGTGTTATTGGATAATAACACCATTTCCTATTTCCATCAAATTGCCACTTTGCAATATAAACCTAAATCGACACTTCTAACAAAGATCCTATCAGAAGCAATAACTGGATCTGTGATTTGCCGCTGCCACCAGCGATTGAACATAATGAGATTCTCTCCCTCAATCTCCATCTAAACTCCTTCATTACATATAATGCAGGGTCTGCAGTGCCTAGTTTGTAGACTGCATATATATATATACATGTGTAGATTCAGATTTAAGTTTGTTTTGTTTTGATTTAAATGTTCATTAACAATCATACAAAAATAGAGTAAATGTATTATTTTCCTCAATGTTTTAAGGTCTGTTTTCCCCCATTGTACTGTAGGTCTACTGTATTTCACTTTTGAAAATACAAGTCGAAAAGTCAGTCCCAGAAGGTAATGAGAAGCAAGTGTATGTGAGTGGTGAAATTAAATTCCTGTGGAAATTTTCCTTAGAATATAATGATATCTATGATTTCGGCATCATTTCTACCATGGTATTTAATAGTAGAATTATTCTTATCTTTTTAAAGAAAATATAATTTTGTTGACATTTTCAGGGATATTTTTCTTACATGATTAGCCAACTTACCAATTCAACTAAACCAAGTCAAAATGTTGATAAGTATCTTTAGTCAAGCTTTGTCAAGATGATTTCTACTGCACCTATTTAAAGTCAACATGAATTTTGTTTGAGTGTTGAAACACATGTCAGAATCCATGCAAGTAGACTACACTCTATTCAGCTGAGCATTATTTGTCATCCCACCCTGCACTCAAACCTCAAGGTGTATTGTAAGGAATTCCATCAAGACAAACCAACTGCCACAATCGAAATGCCACATATCTCAATGTCGGTACCCACTCCAGTCCTCGCCGGAGATTGAGAAGGCTATTTTTGGACCCCCTGCCATATATTTGCATCTCAACGGTTCTCCATCTAACAAGTGTGAGCCCTTTCCTCCTCCCGAGCTGCGAACATTTTAATGGCTCTCCCAAACGATGTGACTCATCGCTGAGCCATTGTGTCGTTGAACGCGAGATTACATGTGTTGGGCATCCCCGACACTTAGTCAAATTAATGTCTGTTGTTTCGTGCATGCGGTAATGAAGTTAATCAGGGGTGATTGGAGGTACCTGTTGGTTCTTTTATTAAAGGGATGCTTAATTGTCCAATATTGTGCTGATATTACACACATGTATGGAACTGCAAAATTGCAGGGCAATCCTCAGTTTAATAATTGATTTTTTTCTCCCATAGTTTCGTGTATATACAATTCAACCTTGAATTGCAAGGCCTCCAATACTAACTTATTGTGTGTAGCCTATTTATCATAACCTACTTGTACGAATGCATTGAATGATTCAAACTAAAAAATGTTCGATAAAAAAAGTATCCGAATGTTTCATGGTCACTTCAAGGACATAGTGTACACACATATGACAGAAAGAGAAAGAGAGACTAGGAAATTATTCTTTGATATTTCCATGTGATGTAATTTCTGTCTGACACATACATTGTACATTTACATACATATCCTTTGTACATGTACATGTATCCTGCAGGATGTACAGATCATCATAAGAAGTTAAAAGAGGGGGAATAAATGAATATATGAAGTAGTAACACTACTGTATGCTTAGAAATACAGTACATAATATGAAAACAACCTTTCAAAGAATGTTGTGTTGAAAATAAACTCACCCATGTGTACATGATGTATTTTGTGTTCAATTCAAACATTTTGTTTGTTAAAGTGGAAATGAATACACTTGTATACTTTACATTTTAATCAAATTTTCAAAATTGATGAAGAAAATTTTAAACATGTACATGAACATGTCCTGTCCATAAATTTTTTGATAAAAAAATAGTGATGATGTAAGCTGATATCCATGATTTTGATATATTGCATTTTCAATGCTCCATCTACTTGTATCTTTCATGCAGTGTGGTCACAATCCAGCAGTAAGGATCTGGGATGTCCAAGACAAGACACAGGTCGCTGAATTCCATGGACACAAATATGGCATTTCTTGTGTGGTAAGTTATCCGTTGTCAGTACAGTGGTGTATCTGGGGGGGGGGGGGGGGGGGGGGCAAAGGGGGCACATTTACCCCAGCCAAACCCAACCTGGCAATACTTTCAGTTCACATCTTCATTAGAAGTAAATGCATGTACCAGTATGTACTTGTTCCCACCCTCCCCCCCCCCCCCCCCCCTCAGTCTTATTTTTGAATTTGATAAGTTTAAAGATTTTTGAGATATGATTATGCATCAGAGAAAATGTGAAGCCCCCCACCAAAGAATCCTGGATCGGACAGCTGGAGACCAAATAAATATTAGGCATGGATTATAAGATATAATCAATCGTATGCAACATTTCCTTTTTATTTGCTGTGTTATATTATATTTAGCTATTAGTGAACTTAAGAGAGCTTCATAGTTTTTTTCTTCAAATCTGTAGGTCCATATTATTTGATTTCTCAAATTTTAATGAGAAAAAGCCTTGACATTGCTTAAATTCTAAAAATGAAAGGGCACTCGTAACTCAGTTAAAAAATGTTATGGCAGTAAGATAATTAGTAACATACATGTAAAGTGGATACAAATATAGTTACTAGTAGATATTTATTCCAAATTAGATTCATCTCATGTAAAGACCTCTTTGACTTTATCATCATTTTTCATAAATGAATGTAGATAGATATCTTTAAAACACAACCCTATATGATAAACATAGATTTGCTTGAAACTATTTTGCAGACAAAAAAAAAGAACTTCCAAAAGGAACAAACAATCTGCTGTACCTTTAAAACTCTTTGATGCCATAAGTCAATTGAATGCTCTATACAAATTGATTTAAAATGAAGTAAAGTGCATGAAAAGATTCGGCAAGGTTTTGCACTTGTAAATATGCAAGCTGGTTGCTCTGTTTATGGGATCACTTGTAATACAATATGAGAGGCTTGATTGAAAATTTGGAGCTCAAAAGGCACCTGCCCTGACTGTAGAATCAAGTTAGTGACTCGCTTTAATACTTAGTGATACTATCCTATGTCATGTTTTGATCGATGGAGTACATCTAGGAGCAGTATTGTGCTTGTGACATATTTCAGTTTCACTGCTAGCCTGGCCTCCATGTTGAAATTTTTTCTCCCTTTTCACTGAAAATATAGGAAGGCGCACATAAGCTTTGAACTAAGTAAGAAAGACTGATTTGGTCTTGAAGCCATTCTATTGCAGTGGGGTTATAAATACACTTGCAGGCATAGATTTTCTTTGTGTTAAGTCAGGAAGGAGGATTTAATTGCTTTCTAGAAAAATAAAATATGTGTGAATTGATCGATATAGGGAATGTAAAATTTGTTGGAGTTAAACATATTTTCATATTAATAAATGCTTTCTTTTATGTTGCAATATTTTAATATGCATGTTCAGCCACTGTTGACAGTACTAAATTTAAGTTCGATCTTGTTCCAGACTGCATACACGTATGATTTTATGCATTAAAATTTGACCTGAATGCAAATTGGCAGCTATTTTAATGCATCAGAGGCAACTAACTGTGGGCCCATATATAGCATGTAATCACTGGTTATGGTCATGGTGTTACATAGTGACACTTTACAAGCCCTGGTGATGTTCAAGGATGGTCAATTCTCCCAGAGCTACCAGATAATGTGATTAATGGGGCATTCACATGAGAGAAAATTTGTAAGAAATTCATATTAAGAAAGAAACATATAAAACATTGTATAGTGACAAGGGCATACACATGGGATAAGAATATTTTGTGAAGGAACATCATATAAAGAAACTGTTTTGGGAGAGGTCAGCATACATAACATGTTTAGTTCTGCTTATGTCATGGGCATTGCTCAAGCATAAAAGATTATGCCTGGCCTGTCATATCAGGGCATTCTCAAGATATCCCCGCCCAATTACACATTTTTTTTGTTTGATGTGATATTCACATTGGAGACAGACCCTGATTATCTAACAATGTTCAAACCTCCATTTCATGTTACAACTTTCAGAAGATAAAAAATAATTACCATCGTTTACATGTAGGTGTACAATAAATTTTGCTTGTCTGAATGTGGGATGATACTGATGTATTTGACTGACAGGTCTGCTGGGATCAGCCAGCTTTAAACCCTTTAAACCATGAGGATTAATAGGCCTTAATCACTCCTACCTCATTTTGGTTTGATGTTAATCACATGTCCCTAATAAGAATGCTTTAGCTAGGCGGGGAAGATCAAAATATCTTTTGATCCCTAATGCACAGACAAAATTTGCTACAGATTCTATATTTGTCTACTGAATTAGAAAGCACTTTGTTTAAATGTGAACCATTTTTATGTCTTTTGATTTTATATTGAGACATGAGGCTTGTTTCTTTGTGATATTTGGGAGTGGCTTTGTATGCCATTTGATCTACAAAAAATGATAGATATCTGGCAGAAAATTATTAATGAAACTTGCTCCACCTTATTGAAAAAAAATACATAAAATTCCTTCATTCATTTGTCCAATTGCGTCATTCACATTTAGCGCATGATATTTACAATACATAAATGAAAGCAGCCTTGATGAAAATATATTTGTTTGTGAATCGCTATTTTTAATAGGCAAAAATACTGTCTTTGCTACTGGTTTGTTTAGACTTCTTTCACTTTAATAGAATTTAATTGAAGTAGAATCTTTTAGTAAAAAGACTATATTTTGCTCAAAATGGAAATAGGGCTTTGATTGTTTTCAGAAATTTCTGACATGTTTTAACAATACATCAAGGAACTGATATTAAAATATGCAGTGGTTTGTGTCTGCTATGATTGATCTACAGCCACGCTTTTGTGCATTCTATCTAACAAAAGGTTATACCTCCAATTTAACATTTTTTGAATTGTATGAAATTCTAGTTAAGTCCCTTAATGCATGAATAAAACTATTATCACCTTACAGATTAGCTTTAATCAAATTAAAAAGTTTTTTTTTTCTTTTTTGTTTACATCATTCTAAAAGTGTATGAACTGTTTTATAAAAAATAGGGGGATCATTTTGTTATTGACCAGTATATCAATATCATTGATATTTTTGATTCTACAGTTTATAATAATATTGCAGCATGACGTTCCCCAGTTTATTGTAGAAAATTTACTGTTCAAATTCATGCCATTGGGGAAAATGTAAGTCTCCCCAGAAGAATAAGGAAACAGCTCTAGAATCTAGGAAAACAATATAAAGGAGTATCTTATTAATTTTATCACAGATCTATGTAAAATATTATTTTTTGCAGTTGTTGACAGCTGAATAACATCATACATCTCTCATATTCAAACTCTTTAATTAATTTATTCATATTTGTAAAAATATTTAGATCCAATGTTCTATGACATTAATAGTCATTTATTACTGTACAGGAGCCATATGGTGTTCATTCCAAATTACCAATGCATTTTTTAAAGTTGAATCATGTGTCCTTCAAATGGTCGTTATATGCTTCAATTATCACCCTTAGATGAATGTGCTGAATCAATTTGCATTGTGCACATTACAGCTATCAATCACAATAGATTGTAGACTATTACTCTTATTAATGAGAGGCTTACCCCTAATTAGATCAATTGTTAAAGGTACATGATTGATATTTGCCAAATATTTTGTATAATTTATTAAAAATGTTATGTACATAGTATACATGTAGAATATATGAATGAGTACTTGAATTTAGCTGAGTTTTAAATAGTCATTTTTTTGTAAAGCTTTGTATAATGAATCTGCATGAAAATTACAAAATAAGTGTTGAAATTGGAGACATGCAGTATGTGTAGAAATTATTCTGAATGTGGAATATCATTTATGCATGTAAGCTCGAGTAATAGTAGAAAAGTTCTAATACAGTAGTTAACATTTATTTCTCACTACTGTGAATCATATCTACAATATCTTTAACATTAATATTTTAACCACCAGTGTAAAGAAGACTTTCAGAATTATAGGGTGGGCTGAACTGTATTTGTATTTTTGTATTTGATACTTTTCACATAAAATGACATTTTCCTCCCCCCCCCCCCCTTTTTTTTTAAAAGTTTTCTCTCTTGCTGACATTTTTTAATTGTTCATCGTATGCATCACTTTGTCTTTGCAGGATTTTTCACCAGACATGCAGTATGTGGTATCGATTGGTGAGCAACATGACATGGTTGTCAATGTGTGGGACTGGAAGAAGAACACCAAGCACTCGTCTGGAAAGGTTGCAGCCCAGGTAAGCACAAAATGAAGATTTCATTAGTCAAGTTCAGACTTCACTGATCTGTAAGGAATGATGGCCAAGGTTGAAGCTGATGAGTCATATTGAGTGATTGCATGTTTCTAGGATAACATTTAGAGGAAAATTTCCCGTCCACCCCCCCCCCCCCCCCCTCCCCACACACACACATACACATACAGCTATGTAGTTTTGGGCTAGTTGCATTGCATCATGAAAAAGGGAAAATGTATTTTGATATATTGGATCAATTTTGTGTTTATTCAATTCTCTTCATTTATAAAAGTTTGAAATTCAAACAGGAGCCACCCTTGGATTCCCTTTTCTTTCATTTGTAACCTTTTAAATGATCACTTCATAACTGAATCTTTTTCGTGGTCAACCCTTAATTATTATTGGATCCTTTCATTTTTTCAACAGACACATTTCATTTTAAAGAATGATAAGACATATATCTTACAGAAGAAAAAAGAACAGGGGCTACTTGGAAAGCTATGGGGGCTTGAGCAAAACTGCCCCCAGCTTCCTTTTTTATTTGCTCTAACCCAGATTGATTACAACATGTGATCAGTTTTGACCTTTCAACCTGGCCAAGAACAGACTTAAAAGGCTATCAAGCAGAATTTTTTCTTGAAGATGATGCATTAATTCCATCTGCTTCCGCACGGTCAATGACACAGTAGGGTCTATCAAAAGACCAGTCTTGATTTCAGGAATGCGTTAGATGGAAACTCCTGACATGTTTACACTAAGAAGCTGTCATTGGTATGCTCGTTATCTTCTAGGAGATATCAGTCAATGGATGCAGTCTTTCATCTCAATGTAGATCATTTTACCCTTGACCAATGCTAGAGCTATAATATAGCTCTTGATACCTTGTTTAATAGCTTCCTGGAAAGTGTATTAAAATACTATATTGCAATATAACCCTAGCCTCACTAATAATTTCGTAAATCAACCCAGTTCTGTGTAAAGATAAGAAGATTGTTGCACAAGCTTCCAGTGAAGAAGATGATTTTATTTCGTGAGTCTCGTTGAAGAGACTACATGAGATCCCGCTCTCCGCGCATGCGCTCATAATCGTTTCTTCGCAGCTTAGTTAATGGAAAGTAACTTTCCATCGTGCAATTTTTATTTCAATTTTTTTTTTGGGGGGGGGTAAAAAAATCTTCCTTCGTTAAGACCTTTGCAAGTCTGTATTTCCCCTCCATATCTATTCTCTAGCTTTATAATCTCCTGATCATGAGTAACAGTATGTTAAATGTATTTTTAAAAGCATTGTATTGCAAGGCAGGGAATAATTTACCTACTGAAATTTGAATAGCAATTTCAGTCAGCAGACATATACCTTGTTTAATATTCTACACAGCTCAATGTAGCAAACTGCTACAGGTCTGTAGATTTGTGTAGTAATCATACCCAAAATGTGTAGCAAATTGCTATGTTATACCAGGTAAATTATTCCCTACATCTTTTACACCGTTACTTGTAGTCAGCTGTTATTCTGAGTATCAGTCAAGAGATGCAGTCTTTCACCTCACTGTAGATCAGTTTACCCTTGACCAATGCTGGATCTATAATCTAGCTCTTGATACCTTGTTTGATAGCTTCATGGAAAGTGTATTAGCTGGCAAAGTTACTAGTGCTCTCCAGTTCAAATGATATTTGACTAGCCCTAGGCTGAGTATAATCAAGTAAATCATCACAGTTTTGTGTAAGGATAGGAAGAATAACATGTAGCTACAGCATTTCCAGGACCCCGTTCTCATTACAAGGGATAGAGCGCTCTAGCGCGCGCTAGATCGCGCCACCTCTAAAGTGAGAACGCGGTGATGTTGTTTCGGCGCGATCCTAAACCAGACCCACAAGAGATAGCGTGTGCCTATTCACAGTTTACTGTGCAGAGAGTGCTAAGATAGATCACGCTACCTGCTGCCCGTGTGAACCCACGGCATGCCAGCGGCGTGCCAGTGGACCTCCCTGGCGCACCCCACGATGGAGCGATCCACTTTCCAATCTCCTAATGAGAACGGGGTCCAGGTTAAGGAACTGGTAGAAGGAATCTGTTGGAAGGAAGGCCTAAATGCAAATCTCTATTGCTCCTCCATATCTCTTTCCTTTTGATCATCTCCCCATCATTATTAGAATTGTTTTTTAATGCATTGTCTGCTGAGAGCCAGAGGGTTGTTAACCAAAAGCTCTTAACACAGCTCTAACATTTTTCTGGCACTCAGCATACGATATGAAAAATGCTGTGCATTTCAAGGAATAACAAATTAGAAATAACATTTCACACCCTCTACACCAAATGACATGTATATTACTTTGATATTTTATCACTTTTAGTTGGCTGTTATCCAGATCATCAGTGAAGGGATGCAATACTAGTCTGTCACCTCACTGTAGATCATTTTACCCTTGATCAAGACTGAAGCTATAATCTTCTTTTTGATACCTACTTTGATAGCTTCCTGGAAAGTGTATTAGCTTGAAGAGTATTATCCCCTTCAAATTCCATTGGTACTGTTCAATCATCTTCCTAGTTTTGTATAGGGATGGGAATATTTTGTTTTAGTGCCAGCTTTCATAAATGATAATTTTCTCCTTCCCCTTGATTTAATCCTCTCCAAATTGGTCTTGCCACTCTTAGTCATCTAGATTGCCTTTTCTTGAATTCCCTATCGTATTATTAGGAATATATGGAATTAACACAAAATACAATCATTACAAGAAATTGTTCAGAATCTACTGCTCTTTGCACTTCTGATCACTCTCCTATTGGCTTGAATTTGTTTTGAAATGCACTTGACAATACGGTAGTATTCAGGTCAGGTTCATATGAAGTGCAAGTGGAACTTATCACTTCTGTTGCTTTTAGCAGAAATCCTGATTGTATGTACAGTGGACTTTGGATCAAAACAAAGCAATGCACTATAGTGTAGATGATATTCCTTGCATTGCTGATATGCCCATATTACATGTGCCTCGGTCACACTGCAAGACCGACTCCAAACTGACCTATTATTGTCCATTCAGGGTCATTTAATTTTTTTGTTCAGTCTAGTGTTATTCTGGTGTTGGTCCCCTCGATGTGACTGGAGTATCCATGTATGCTGATATGTTCATTAGAGGTAGCTGCACTTCTCCCACCTCCCTGCTGAACTGTATTGATGAGATGCTATCATTGATCCACTCAAGATCATCTAACCTTGACACAAGATGAGAAGCTATCCTACTCATAAACAAAGATCTAGTGTGCATTCAAGAAAAGTGTATGAGATGAAATGTGTAATTTGCAGCTGTGGACTCGAGATATTCTGTCTGTGCGTTGAAAAAAAGTGGAATTAGTAGTAGTACATGTAGTTGCAGCAGAACCAGCAGTCAAAATACAATTTGTAGTCTTTCTTAAAACATTCACTTTAACATTTCGTTGCATATACTTCCCTTGATGTTGAAATATTAATTTGGCATTAATCTATCTTAAAGTGTGTGCATGTAGTTACCAAGTGTGTGAAAATTCTAGCTAAAATGCTTTATTACATTTTTCTTTGAAGAAAAATACTGGTCACAAATCATACTGCATATTTATTCATATCAAGGAATAAACTTCTATTGAGCACCTCTGTAAAGGAAACATCTATTCCATGCCTTCATGGATTTTTTTTTAATATGTAAATTCCATATTATACTTAAACTGTCTTAGAATTATAGCTACATGTTTAATATAAAGATTTTTTGTTTCTTTGTTTGTTTGTGGGTTTTTTTGTCGTTTTTTTTTTGGGGGGGGGTTGGTTGTTTTTTGTATTGGTTTATCTCAACACATATGTCCTCCTCAAACAATCAAACAGCGACAGGAAATTTCATAGACACAGTCACTTCATGTGAGAGGGCATGCATATATAGAAGCTACCATACTCAATATGTTTCCCCAGTCTTGTATACACTGCAGTTATCACCTTATTCAATACTTCTGGTTAGATAGAATAAAGGAAGCTAAAGATAATTAACAAGTTTTGACCTGGTCAGGTTCGCCACAAAAGTACTGTTATAAATCAACTAGGTCTGCAGTTTGCAGAGATTAGGATGACAATGTGTTAATATTTGGTTGCTAGTCTTTATATAAAGTTTACACTATCTATTTAGTTTACATGACAAAATATCATGTAATAGCTGGAGCTGGTTATTGGGTTAGGGTAATCTTTTATTCCATCAGTTATGAAAACTTCTTCGTATTATTTTTTTATAATCAAAGGAATAAAATGTCTTTTATCCATGGGACACACTCGAAGTATTAGAGATTAATGTCATGAAAGCATCCCCCTTAAAACTTCTACATTTGTGAATGCTGCATTCTTACTGCTTCTATTGATGAAGATACATTGGATGTATCATTTTATTTTGAACATATGATCATAGATTACTGAGAAATCTACCGCTCTCTTTTCAATAGTGAGTGAACACTGAATCCTGCGAATTAACAACTTTGGCAGCTACATGTAAATTACAGTCTTAAAATATCATCGTTAATTTTGGAGTTATTTGGCATAATTACATTGTACATGAAGTTCAATATCAATCAATCAATGTGTGTACATTACTAACTCTACCATTATGCCATTACCTGAACTTCCTTCTCTCTTGTTTTCTTTTTTTTTTTCTCTCTCTCTCTCTCACTCTTTCGCTCTCTTTCTCTCGCAACCCACAATTAATACAAAGAGGTTGCAAGACGGTAGATATCCATTATCCCAATCAATGACTGAAGTGTGAATAGTGCCATTATATGCGTGTTGACAAACCAGCATGCTTGGTCGACACATGATGTCCTCATATCGTCAAAAGTTGATCTAGTATCACAAAACGGTAATAAACATCTGACATGTGTTAGTCTAGACAACTCAACACAGCTGTTTTAAAAGACCAGCTACATCATTTACATGTACATTGGGTCTTCAGTCCCTTCACTGGCTTACTCTACAAAGTGTATCCAGCCAAAACATTAGATTTAGCAAACTTTGAATTTTTAAGAGAATTTAAAGTAAAACTTGATGTGTAGTATGATTAGTATCATGTAAGTTTTATGTACAATGCAACACAGCGGGTGTAAGCTACTAGCTGGATCTCCACTGACTTCATCTGGCTCTGTTTATATATAGAGAGAGAGAGGGGGGGGCAAACAGAATAAATCACTCCGTTAGACACAAAAAGTTCAATATTTTGCCTATACGGCTTCTTCTTCTTCTTTAGGCCAGACGTCAAACTGTTTGAAGGGAATATATTGATCAAATCACAGTAAAAATTGAATAAACAAGAAAAGGAAGAATTAAAATGGTAAAAAATTGGACCAAGTTTCACAAAACAGTAGTAAACAGCTGGTCCAGTCTACATTGTACAAAGTATTACATTTAGGTGCTGTGTATGTTTAAACCGTTTCCAGTTACTTCCTCGATTAAATGAATATATTGGTAAGATATCAAACTGTTTAAAGAGAATGTTTACCAAATTGAAGTCAAACTTGAATTTTAAGAGATAGTAAAATCTAAAGTTAATGTCGTGTCATGAAATGCTAACAGCTGACATGTGTTAGTCCAGCACAAAAAAAGCTGGCTCAGTCTGCACAGTACAACATACTAGCAGGATTTCTGCTGACAAACATGTACTCTATTTATGTATCTAAGGAAGAATCAGACTCTTTAAAAGAAATATTGACCAAAATGCAGCTAAATCAAATTTTGAGAGAAACTGTTTAATTAGGGTTATCTGGAGAAGATAGCAAACTGTTTTTGAGAGAATGTTGACTGGCAAATAGAATTTTGAAAGAGTTGTCCAGAGACTATTCTTAATTCTAACTAATATTTGTTAGATTTAAGTGTTTCAGCTTGGAAGTTTGTTGGAATATGTCAGTGTATCCACATGTGTAAGTAAGACTTTAAGTAGTTTCAAGCTTATTCTTGTTACTAGGTATAGCCCAATTGAAATTTAGAAATGCTTTCGAGAAGTTCTGCTCAATTAATTGAAACTAATGGCTGTTAGATGGAATATCTGTGTTATGAAATATAGGTGTGTCTACATCTACATAAGATGTTAAACTATGGAAAGGTAATTTTGACTTTGTTTTTAGCAAAATTTTATTTTAGAGAAACTATCTGAAAGTGAGAATTGGTTGAACCAGTGGTCTGTAGATTTACTATATCAGTGACTAGTTCTGGGCCCTATTTCATAAAACTTGTTATCAATAATAAGTTACGATAGTTGTTATAAGCTACTGAAATCCTTGCATCTGATTGGCTGAGAGCAAATTTGTCACAGAAATGTAGCAAGTTTTATGAAACAGGACCCTGGTTGACTTAAACCAAATTTTGTTATACATGTGTATATAAATTTACAGCCAACAGCAAAATTAAATTTTAAGAGAGACTGTGTCGCAAAGTTTTGGTGTATCTAAAAAAGATATCAAACTCTAGTGCACCGACTAACTACACTGTAAGATGAGATGATACAAGTTCAACTCCAAAAAAGTAGACCTATAATTTATTCAATTGACTGGAAAGTTTAATATTTTGCACTCATCTCTTTGAAATCAGTATTTAAAAAATGATACATCCCTCGTGAATGTAGCATAGAGACTGAGGTCTGATATACACATCCTCCCAAGGCTGCAATATACATTTAGCTCAAGTTTAGTGCAAGTGTCTGTGTTGATCCTGTATTTACCAGTATACATGTATTTCTCATTATTAGCTAATCTCATTATACATGTTTATCACACATATTCTAGGTTAATTTATTAACCTACATGTAGTTAAGTGGTCAGCAACTTCAAGGCTACTTTTAAAGATGTGCCCTATTGACCATGTTTGGCAAGCATTACTGGGAATTATTTTGCAGTGCATGTAGCAGATTTTGTCTCAGTTTGAATTAATATTTTCCACTTTTAGATACAACTTTCATAACAACATGGTGCAAATAGAAATGAGAGAAATAAACAAATTTGTACATGCCTTATTGTTATGCCCCATTTCATGTTTGTCTGTGTGCTATGCTATTCTACCCGTCTCCCTCACTTACAGTATGTGTATTATTGTGTATTTCTCTCTGCCTTTTCCCATAGTGCAGATGATTGTCTCTCTTTCTCTTTCAGTTTCTTCCTTTCTCTTATTCTCTCAATGACTCTCCATCTTACATTTTTATTTTCTGTTGCTCTCTCTCCCTTTCTCTCTCTCTCATCTCTCTGTCAGGTTTTCTTTCCCTCTCTGTCATGTCTCTCTGTCTTTAATACTGTATCTCTATCTTGCTCTAATAGGCTCGTCCTCTCTCTTTCCTCTCGTCCCCTCCTCCTTTCTTTCTCTCTCTCTCTCTCTCTCTCTCTGCATCTTTGATCAAGAGGGGTTTGATGCATGTCCTGAATGTATCACGCTTGGGATATCATTTTTCATTGATGTATGTGTCTGGGAAGAAGCTATTACTATGACATTCATGCACTGTGCTCTGTATGTGTAATTTATCTCTTCTAACTTGAGAAACCAAATAGCACACTGCACACATAAAGTGGGAAACATTAGCATAAGGACAAATTGCAAGTCTTTCTGTTATATTTAAGAGGTTTCATAAATCTCTCATTACATTAAGATTATTATAAATGGTGAATAATTCCTTCTTTAAGAATGTTCAACTCTGTCGCACAGTGATGCTCATGATACCTCATGATAATATTAAACTGACTTTAGTAGCTGCCATTATGCACTCAAAGACATTAAGGACATTATTCATTGCGGTCATCCATTTTCTTCACCCAGGTCAAGAGAAGCATTTGAATGTAAAATGCCAGGTCCGATATTGTAGAATCTCAGGGTGTGGATTCAAGACTCAAATTAATGATGATGCAAATGGATAAATTGATTTCTTTTAGAATTGCTATTTTAATTGAAGTGTTATGCACATAAAGCTCTTGTAATTGTTAGATCCTGTATTAAGAACATTGATCCATTTATCTCAACTTTTCCATTGTGTATTTTCTGTGGAATTGAAAATGAACCATTATAGTAATTATTTCATTTCCACATCCCTAACTTCACTAATTTAGGAGATAATGAATATTTGGCAGTTTCAGCCATTGTAATTCAAAGGTGATCACAAGGGCAGACCATGTGAATAATTTGATTATTTGCCACATCCCAAGCCAGAATTTTAATGGAAATGGGGTAGAGGATGAGATGTAAGAAATGCATCAGCATCAGAACACTGTGATCTCTGATTTTTAATTTTTTTGTTTACACCTGCTTTTTGCTGAACAAGTTATCTCATAAAGTCTTCTACTACTTTTAAATCATAGACATGAGCTCCTTATGAAAGAGAGAGAGAGAGAGGGAGAGAGACAACAGACAGACCCCCTCCCTAAAAAAAAAAAAAACAGGAGACAGACACAGATATATATAGAGAGAGAGAGACAGAGAGAGAGACCTACTTTAAACAGAAAGACAAAGACATTTTTAAATCTACTGAAAGAGAGACAGACAGAGAGAGAAATAAAGTCTTAGAGAGACAAAGACAGAATGAAACAGAGAGATGGGGAGAAAGAGAGAGTGATGGTGGAAGGGCGTCAAAACACTTTTTAATGTCAAACCACTGAACATTTTTAGATCACATCTTGTCTATTTTAGACATGACGTCATCAGCACCTCCTTTTGATAGCAACCTCACCTCTAATGTTTGCCCCTGTGGTTCAGAACTTCTGACATTTATTGTTACCACAGTGAAAATGGAATAATTTGATTCCCCCATGGCGGAAATCACGGAGAAGGGGCTGGGGCTAACTGCCAGGGCCAATTCACAAGAGTAAATTTATGCAAAAATTTGTTTAAAGCAGTTTTTGTATAACTGTAGAATCATCATATTGAAAAAGGGGAAAAGAATATCACAGAAGAATATTGTATAAAATAATTTCATGTTAAGTGTCAGCTTATGTCAAGGGCATTCTTTGAGTGTAAAAAATTGACAGTGTGGACTTTTTAAAAACAATCGCCCATTTATGTGGTTTTATTTCTATATGATGTTCACACAGTCAATAGACCCTGATTCTTAAGTTTTGTTCAAAATTTTGCTCATCTTTTTTTTTTGTTATAGGACATTTTGTTATTTCATAATAATAATAATACATAAGATTTCTAAAGCCCCATTATCCATTTTTATTAAATGCTCAAGGCACTTATATGACGTTTCTTTAAAAGATCTATGTTTATTTTATGACATTCAGATGAAAAATTTTAATCACTGAAATGCTATAGCTGTACAGGTTTTGTGTAGCTATACGATATATTTTTGTTAGTCTGAATGGGGGTTCTATGCCTTTGGTTAGACACAGGGATTCTATTAGGAGGACCTCGTTCAGGAAGCACATCGTAAAGGGATCGTGCCCTAGGAAATTGAGCGTTTCTTATTGGATTGTTAATCTCCCTGCACCATTTGTGGGCACAATCCTTGAAGTCCCTAAAGGTTTGAAGAGATCAGTGAAACGTTGGGTTAGAGCCAGCCAGAGCTAGAAAAAAAAAATAATATTAAAGGATAAAAATGCAATTTTTTTTTTTTTATTGTTTCACCTATAGATACTTTTGTCATTTAGAAATACCATGGTATGAAACATTTCCTGAAGAATAAGTGTTTTCAAAAGAGAGAATGGTAATGTTTGGCACAGAGAAGGCCTAAGTTTCGGGAGATGGTTTTCCTTTTTAATCAGTTGAATGTATGCTTATACTTAGGGGTCATTCACAGTTATCAACATTTTCACAAGTGTACAAACCATACACTTTTCAAGACCCCCCCCCCCTCCCCCCCAAAAGTGTACGAAGAAAAATGTTGATTTTTTTTTCCACATTAATAAGGAGGAATTTTGTTAGATTTTCCGGGTCAGTAGGTCTATTGTCCCTATTGTTCGCCATCTTTGACATTGTTTCCACGTACGTACGCGCACATGTTTTCTACATATGGAGTGCGCGAACTAACGGTCAGCGGGGAAAGTTTCCAGCGAGACGAGAGGCCGTGATCAGACGGGATGGGCGCGAGAATATGGATCGACATTTTTATAAATTGGAAAGCGTACGCCGGGTGTTGACCCCCTCCCCCCCAGCGTACGGTTTGTACGCTCGTGAAAATGTTCATAATTGTGAACGGCCCCTTATTGTTATGCTGAAATTCAGTGCTTCTTGAACAGTTTGCAAATGAATGAATGTAAAGTAAAGGCTTAATAGGCTCAAGTTATTAAGTACAAATTTGGTAATGTTCTTTACAGTCCATTCTTCTTCAATCATAGGCAAAGAATGTACATTCTTTTTGTAGTTTTATAGTCAAGGAGAGTAATTCAAGGTGACAGGATAATGACAGTTACATTACCGATTGTCAATTTATGATCATCCATTTATGATATCCATGTTCAGTCGTTTTGACTTTCAAAGATTTATAACTCTCTTGGTTCCTATAATCCCATCAGTAATTTATGTAGGATATGATCATGTAAAATTGATGCTTCATGTAAGAAATTTAAGTGACAAGTCTTGTTAAAGAAAATTTTTTCTATGAAATGTTTTGTGAAAATAATTAAAATAATTAGATCTCCTCTCAAGAGTAAGGTGCTGCTGTAATTAAATTGTTGCTGTTTAGGATAAATCTTTGGGGCAAGCAATTCATATAACTGTTGCAATCTGATTGCCCAGATTTCCCTCATTCTGTTTTTAATGATTCTATGGATTAATGTCCAATTGGCAAATTGCCATCATTTTCAATTCGGGTTTTTAGTTCCAAGAAATAGACAATTTTCTCAATGTTTTCCTCTTAAGATCATGAAAAACTTCATAAAGGCACACTCTTGTATTTCCTGTTTGAAAAAAAAAGTTTTGAAAATGTGACAGTACATCACAAAAGTTCATTGTTTTGCGGAGACAGAATGATAAGTGCATTAAAGGTCACAGTGAATATTGTTGTGCAATTTTTGACCTTTATCAACATTCACCTTGCAGTCTTCATGTGTTATGAATAATATCAATAATATCAATAGCCCACAAAGATCCTTGAGCCTGATCTGTACTACATACTGTAGTTCCAGATACATGGAATCAATTATGGATAGCAGTGGTTTCTGCCTTGTGCGATACCCCCCAGGAAAGCCTTGCTGTCAGAATTGATACTCGCTTCCATTCATTTTTCACCCTTTTGCCCCCTTCTTCTTCCCTTCTCTTTCCCCCTCCCTTTCCCTTCCTTTTCCATTCTTTTTCAATTCTTTTTGAAAAGTTCAAAATGATATGGGTTAGATTGTGATGTTATAGGAGTAACAGGTGAGGTAAACTCTCAGAGTTTTCTCATTTTATTTTATCAGCAAAATCTCTTATCTTTTTTTCTGTATTCACTCTCAGTTGTCTGCACTCTATTCCTGAAATGCAATAGTGGTTTCTCTTCTTGCTGCTCACGTCATGTAGGGTGATTTGGGGAAAGCTGATTACAAGGATACTGGTTGGATTTTCAGAACTCTCCATGGGCTGTATTTAGTGAAATTAAAAGGGGTGGGGAGGGATGTGTGGCTTTCTTAGGTGTATCATGGTTAACAGCAGGTATGAGCCATTTTAAAATTGTCTTCATGGTCTTCACTCTGTAGATTGAAGTTTCCAGGAATTTGGTAGGAAAAAAATCTTTTTATCCTGTCATTCCATACCCAGGTGCATATCATCTGTTCAGAGACAAAAGGGCATTAACTCTGTGAGTTACCATAATGTCCTTCTAGCTCTCTACATACCACATGTTGGTTTCGAAGGAAGCTTTTCGTCCTGCTAGGTAATAAAACAAATTATGTGTGAGACCTGATGCTGTGCATTCTGTGGTTTGAAAGTGTCAGCAGAGCATTTTTTCATTGGACTACTCATTACCGAGGTGTATATTAGGCCTGGGTGTTGCTGATGCAGATGCAGTGTTAACAGCCTGAAAATTTACTGCTTGAGCAGAGGAGAGCAAGAATGTATCACCCTGTGGAGTGGAGATGGTGCATATAGTGTGAAAGCACCACACTTTGGCAAAATATTTTTCCCCTTCATCTTCAAATTAGCCTTGATTCTGGGGTACTATGTTACCCAGACTATTCACCTAGCCATAGACAAGTTCCTGTGCTAATGGCACTTCAATGACTTTGCAAAATGGGAGACAAAATGGCAAAGCAAGAATAACTTTGAATCCATACTCCACCCTAACGAAACTGCCAACTCCTATAGATAGTAATCCTTAGAATCCCTCATCGCCTCATTTAGCAGCTCAGCTTTCATAACTCGGCTTCTGCCAACTCCCGTGGCATTACTTCATCCTTTATTTTCCACCTCTGAGGCATTGTGGGAAATCATCAAATGAACCATCCGTAAGGAAAGGTGAATTGGTGACTTCCTATTCTTGTTAAAGACATTGCTACAAGGGCAGTGACATGTGTAATTGAATTCATGTGAGCTTTTCCTGTTCTCCGTTTCCAATGTCTGATGTGATTTGGGTGGTCCCAGCTGAGCTTTGCTCATCTTCCCTTTTTCTTGTTTTTCTATAGAACTTTTTTTTTTTGCAGCTCTTTTTAGTGGATTGTGAAGAAATAATTTGTTTTAATAGTGTTATTAGGATTTGATTGACACATTTAGAATAATAGCAATTTCAGTTATTCATTGAGGTTATGAAGTTCAAGTATCAGGTATCATTTATTTCCAATTGCATGTATAGTTGAGAACAAATAGGCATGGCGCCACTTATCTCTTAATAATTTTTTTCCTATTTCTTTGCTAATTATCATCTAGTAACCCTTTTTTTTCATTTGAGCCTCTCTATCTCCTTTTCATGTTTTCATATGCATGTAAGAGATATCTACGATATTAAATTCTTTGCATGAATATATTTTGTCTTACTTCAACCATATAATGTAGGGCCTCATATTATCTGTTTCCTCAGCTGTTTTTCCTCCAGCAATATTCCATTCCCCTGAAAATAATACCAACATTTGAATCCTGCTATCATTTGAAAAGACAATTGGAGTCTGAGGTTTTTTATTTTCATTCTTGTCTTGTTCTCTGTGCTTCAGGTGACAGGATTGGCATTCTCTGAAGATGGAAGCTTCTTTGTGGCCGTGGGCAACAGATGCGTCAAGTTCTACTACCTCATGGGCAAGAGTAGGGTAAGACTGTGATGGAGAAGTTTTTTTTGCAATGCTGTCATGCTCAGTTTATTAACTTTGGGAAAAGAAAATATCAGGCAATTATATTATATCTTGATAGAGTTTGCATGTTCTTTTTATAAAGATATCTTCAATGAATGTTGAAAATTTTTAAAGGATTTATGAGCAAGATGCTGAATGTAAAACAAGTATTGACTGCTAATTTTGGGGTCACAGTTAAAACCATAGCCTATAGTTATCTTGACTTATCTTGACTATGTGGACTTGGGGTAATAATTTTAACCATGCCTCTCAAAGCAGTCAGTATTTGTATACAGTGCACACCAATCCCAATCCTGTGTCATCATAATTCTCTTTCTTCCGGTTGCCCTCATTATTAGCCCTCATTCATCTCCTCATTCTCTTCCTCCTCTCTCCTGTACTAGTTCTCCTGTGACTATTGCTCTGTGGTCAATTATTTTACACTAACCGAATTTCTAACTTCATCCCTGTACCAAACACTAAACTTAACCCTAAACACCTAACAGAAAACACTTGTCAACCCTAATCCTATACTTTTGAAGAAATGAAGCCCAGAGCAGTTGTCTCCAGAGCAAATGTTGGATCAACCTCTATTAAGTACAACTTTTTTTTTGCATATATTTATAAGACTGGCATCCTCTGTACTTCTGCAATTCTAACCCCCCCTCCCCCCTGTTCACATACAACTTAAATTCAATTTCATTACATTCATCCTTTACAATCTGTATTTCTGAACCCTTCCTCTGACATCCCATTTTCATCTTGCATCTTTGCATTAATCTTACCACAGACGAGACAGATCCAAGCGTTACCAGGGAGATCAGGTATCCTTGGTGAGCAGAGGAACAATTTCTTTGTCAGCGTGGCTTGCGGGAAGGGAGAGAACAGAGACAAGGTCTATGCCATCACGCGGTCAGGTTTTCTCTGTGAACTCAACAATAAGAGACTCCTTGATAAGTGGGTGGAATTAAGAGTGAGTACCATATTTTTAACAAGAAAAACTTGCAGTTTTTGTGTTTATGTTAAAGATCATCGTTTTGGTGAAAACGTTTCTTGAAACTTTTGATTTGGAATGGAATGAGAAACCTTATAGCTGTAAACATAAGCATATTGTTATTAAAGCAGCAGTTTATAATATATTATGTTTAGATAACACCTGTAAAAGCTCTTGTAAGGGTAATCCTTCCCCAAGCAATTTGGAAACATGTAGAGATATTACATCATAATTCGATAACCGATTTACAAAAATAATTACCAGTCTATGTTGGTACTTATATATTTTTCATTTTTCAGTTTGACCAATCTATAAAAAAATCCTTCATGTTTTTTTCCTTCTCTTGAGGAATTTCATTGATTGGTTAGGGCATTTTGATCACAAGTTATGAAATTTTAATATTCAATAAATTATGAAATCAAACAATATTGATGGTCCATGGCTCTCAAGTGTTGACAAATCTCTCTCACAAAACAGATTCTTTTTTCTATATTGAGAAATGCTGTTGTTTTTGTTTTTCTTTTCTTTTCCACGCTGTAGACGACTGGTGCTCATTCCATAACAGCCGATGAGGAGTTTATCTTTGTTGCTTGTGATGGAGGAATCATTCGTCTGTTCAGCGCCTCGACTCTTCACTTCATAGCCACCCTCCCAAAGCCTCACTATCTAGGAGTTAACGTCAGTGCTGGGATTGACGCAAGGTACGTGACATTGGGAATATGGTGTGGTAGGTGTATCGTGGGTCGTACGGCACATGCTCTGGCAAAAATAGCTCCCCAGATCAATGTCCTACAGTGAATAAATTCCTAACTTCAACCCTGGACCAAACACTATACCTACTCCTGACTCTAACCCTAAGTCTAACCTGAAACCTAATCGCTGTCCTTACCCTAACCCTAAGTCTAACCTGAAACCTAATCGCTGTCCTTACCCTAACCCTCACCCTGTATCTTTGACGAAATAGAGCCCTGGGGGGCGTTTCATGAAAGGACTTGTCAGATATTTTATCCGACAAATTTGCTCTCAGCCAATCAGATGCAAGGATTTCAGTAGCTTATAACAGTTGTCGGATAAAAATCACTGACAAAACACTTGATGAAACGCTCCCCAGAGCAAATGTCGCAGGAGCAAATCTCGGATCACCGCACAATGGTATTGATATTAAAGGGAAAGTCCATGTTAATTACAAGTTGGTTTTAAAAGAAGCATAAAATTTTAAGAAACAGATCAGTGAAGGTTTGAGCAAAATACAGTAAGAAATAAGAAAGTTATGGATTTTTGAAGTTGTAATCAATCAAACACAAATTGGCAATATCTTGCGAGTTCCTCTCCCATTTGCTCCGTACACAAAAATTCATAAATTCTCATTTTCTTCGTTTTTGATGAGGGAACAGATTTGAATCATACAAGTTTTGTGCAAAAGCATGAGTGAAATGATTATATCTGGGGTGCATGTATGATAACTTATTTTTTAGAGAGAAAATAGACATTTATGATTTTTCAGTACAGGGCAAATGGTGTGTTTGATTGATTACAACTTCAGTGATTCATAAATTTCTTTTTTTTGGATTTTGCTCAAACTTTCACTGATCTGTTTCTTTAATTTTTCTGCTTCTTTTAAAACCAAGTTGATATCAGGATGGACTTTCCCTTTAAAATATTCCATTCCTGTGTAGTGCAAATAACATTATGCGCTTCCAAAGATCTGTTGGACATTATTACTCCGACTTAAGCTCTGGCAACCGTTATCAGCGCACAGTGTATTTCAAGGAATAATCCTATCATGTACCCATTTACTGGTCTTCGTTGAGTGTGACAAATGTAGATTAATGTCCTCCTAAAGGACGAACATTGGTGCTGTGGCCGTTATTGTTATGTTCTGAATTTTTTACAGATACACTCAGAATTTATGGCTTTAATTTGTCAAAAATGGAAACCATCAAAACATTGATTCAAGGCATTATTTATAAAGTAATATTGAAAGAAATGTCATAAAATTTAGCCTATATACTGTATATTTGACATCTTTCAACTTTACTCTATGCCCACTTTAATGTAATACAAATTTCAACTTTGGAGTTATTAGTAATCAAAAGGTGTCAAATGATCTCTTTACACTTACATCTATATTCAATCCAATCACCTGAAAAAATAATTTGTGTACAGCTAAAAAGTATCAAATTAAGCTCAAAGAACTTTGTCTGGCATTCTATCGGTCAACAGTTAATATGAAGTGAATAAAAGATGACATGATGTTGCGTGTGCGGAACCGAACTCCGGGTTGGGTTCCGCATGAGCCCTTAACTTGGCGAGCGCGTACGGGTGTGTCGAGTAGTCTACTCCCGAGTAGCTTTTACACTTATAGAGAGTAATTAAATTTGCAATATTTCTTTATATTTCAATATAGTAAAACGACATGGAACTTCTAACATAACAGAGCAAAGAATTTTTTGGTGATTCACTCTTTTTTATGATTTGTTTCCATACAGCCACATGTCAGCACATAGAGACAATGCCCAGTATCCAGATGCTCTTGCACTCATGTTTGATAGTGAAAACAAAAAGGTAAGAAGAAATTCTTCTTTCAATCATATTTTTAGTGCTGGTCATTCCTAAGATTCTCTTTTGAGAATGCTGGCACATCAGGCAATAGACTGGAAACACCCTGTCACACATTGATACTTGTGGTAACTGACTTCATTTCTATTTACCTTTGTATTCGTTTGTATTTGGATGACTGAGATGATAAGTGTTTAAGTTATTGCATCAGGGGCCCGTTGCACAAAACTTGCGTTTGAACGCAACTCAGGAAAATCAAACGCAACTTTATTTTCAGCCAATCAGAAGTGCACATGCGTTTGTTTTTTAGGAGTTGCGATTAAACTCAAGTTTTGTGCAGTGGGCCCCAGAACTTGCCCAAATCACATGTCCTCGGTGAAATATGAAGAATGTAAT
The DNA here is from genome assembly GCA_025618425.1 of Heliocidaris tuberculata. Lineage (NCBI taxonomy): Eukaryota > Metazoa > Echinodermata > Echinoidea > Camarodonta > Echinometridae > Heliocidaris > Heliocidaris tuberculata. The sequence goes on along the minus strand of CM046834.1, from coordinate 42,098,139 downwards.
ACATTGCAACCTTGGTCCCTAGATACACATACATACCCATGTAGCTTATCAGTGAACAGCATTTAGAGACATGCATAGTCCCTGTCCAAACATCAAGACTATACACAGGCAGCTGACTTGCTTATACAAGACCACAGCTTTTTATGCGAGTTTACAGTGGTTGGAGCCATGCATAAATCACAAACATGTAGCCCCCCCCCCCCCCCCCAATAAAAAATATGCAGTGATCAATTTAGATCTAGAAGGCTCTGAAATAGCTCTGGTAATCACAGAAAGAGCTCTGGTAAAAATCAAAAGAATAAATGAAAATAGCCAAAAGGGAATCTTTGTCTTGATATAGCAAATTCTAAATTCAATGAACAAAAAAAAAAATTTCAGTGCCAGCATACTACATTCATTTTGTCTTTTCCATGTGCAGCTGACTTGCGTGTACAACGACCACAGCCTGTATATCTGGGACATCCACGATGTGAGGAAGATCGGCAAGCAGTGGTCTTTCCTCTACCACTCAGCTTGCATCTTCGGGGTTGAGACGTACCCGGAGCTGAGCGATGGGAACAGGGCCGCCCTCCCTGCGGGCTCCTTCTTCACCTGCTCCTCCGACGGGACCATCAGGATCTGGAACATGGATCCCACCATGAACACCACCGTCCATAAAAGAAATATCTATAGCCATGTGAGTTTATAGCGGGGTCAAAAGTCATTGAGTCTGTGAAGACATTGGATCTGAATAACCATTGAATAGAAACTGTTCCTGTGGGTTTTATTTTCGATTCACTGATTTGAAAGTGCAATTCCTGTAACCCTGTAAGTTTATAGTGGTTGGATAGGAATAGATATTGAAAGAAGGATAATCAGATAAACAGATTACTGATACATGTTATTTATGAAAAACCTTAAAGTTGTGAATCACTGAAAGTTGAAATCGTTTTAATCATAGGAATGTCTAATCAGTAATGCACCCTGGTAATTTACTTTTGATTTTGCTTGAAAGAAACATTTACCTCATGATTGTATTCCAGACATATGAGTTGCATCATCTTGAATGCATTTGTCTGTCATATAAAGTTTTAAAAAACTGTCATTTTGGGAAATCATTGGAATTAATTTTCTCTCAAGTAAAAACTTCTATATGGTCGCCCTTCTTATCTGAGAATAATAATATATGATATATCAGATATGTACGGAAGTTTTATACAGATTTTTGACTCTTGATATCTGAACTAGGCTGGCAAAATCTTTATTTTTTTTGTGTTACATAGGAATTACTGAAGGTACTCTACGTGGGTGAAGATTCCCTTGAGAGTCTACAAGACAGAGATATCCACACCCCAGCACAGGGGGATAAGACGGACCTAGAAAAGGGCAAGTCTGGCATCAGGTGTATGAGAGTTAGTCCCGATGGACAGACGCTGGCATCAGGTGACAGGTAAATAGTCATTATCATAAGTACTTGCTTTAATATGCTTCACACTGATTGCTAGGGTTTGGGGGGAAGGGGGTAAAGGAATACGACCATGGACCTAGAGAAGGGCAAGTCTGGCATCAGGTGTATGAGAGTTAGTCCCGATGGACAGACGCTGGCATCAGGTGACAGGTAAATAGTCATTGTCATAAGTGCTTGCTTTAGTCTGCTTCACGCTGATTGCTAAGGTTTGGGGGGAGGGGGGTCTGTATAGGTCCCTAGACAGCGATATCCACACAATAACACAAAGGAATAAGATCGACCTAGAGAAGAGCAAGTCGGGGATCAGGTGAATGAGAGTCAGTCACGACCCTGGCTTCAGGTGACAGGTAAATAGTGATTACATCTTAACTCTCTGGTCAAGCCCAAAATATAGTCAATTTTATGCATGATATTTTAGCTTTTGGTGCTGATAGGGTTAAAATCACCTGCTCTTGTTGTTTAAAGTAATTAAACCACTTATTTTGAAGATCATGAGGAGGTTTTAGGTTATGTTTGGTGAATTTGATTCTGCTTGGAAGAAGGCTGCAGAGTTTAGCTAAAGCTAGGGGCTAGAGCTTACATCAATATTTAAGAAAAAAGAAGTTTTTATTGATTATGTAGAAAATGTTTTACCAATCAGATGAATGCCTACAATAAATGATTTTAATAATAAAGGAATCCATCCTTTCTGTTCTCATATATCTATTTAACCTCTCTCCTATTCCTTTTTTTTTCTTCCTTTTTTTCTTCCTTCCTTTGTCAATAGATCTGGAAATGTGAGAGTGCATGACCTGCAGTTCTGGGATCAGCTTCATGAGATCGAGGCTCATGACTCTGAGGTTCTTTGTCTGGAATACACACAACCCAACACTGGTAAAAAAATAATAATTTAAAAGTCCCCTTGATAGGCTAACAACAATACCCTTTGGCTTAAGGGAGGGATCGATAATAGCTGTAAGATAGTCGCCGATGGCTGTGCTATATTACTTTTGTTGTGACGCCTACTTCCTGTACAGGCACGAGTTATGAGTCTTCCTATTGATTAGCTGATGTGTTTTAGTCAATAACGGGTCTAAAGCGCTATTGAAAAACGACTTAAACATTGATTTAAACCATAAACAAAAGTGTTTTTGTGGATGTGGGGTTCCATTACAAAGCTACGAAGTATATAAGAATAGGACTGTACCATGTTGTACGTAGCCGCAATAGAAATATACTGTAAGCGAAAGGACCGGAAGTAGACAACACAAGCAAAAGCTGGACCCACAGCTCCCGCATTTGATTAATATCTGTTGACACCCTCTAGCAGCTAAATAGTTTTACTTTTCAAAGTCCGGAGTCGTACCCAATATTGTTTCATTGTTTCATGCTTACAAGCATTGACACACAATATTTTAGGCAATTGATTGATAAATTGATGATTGAGTTGAATATATACAAATGCATTGTTTTACATTTTGGGGGCTTTTATATTTGATGACAGATTGAAAAAGTAGAACCTTTGTGAAAAGTAAATTGAATTTCTAGCTGGTCTGATGAAGATATTTTTTGTTTTGCTTTGATTTTGTTTTGCCCTATGGTTATATAATTCGGCTGACAGAGTAATGTTATCATCTTTCACAGCCATCGGTCACAGATATGTCTCAGTTGGGCAATCCCACAAAATGTTTCCTGTACAATATAATTCTTTTATTCATTTTTTTTTTAATGAGAAAATACAAATTTAAGTGACCACTGACTTATCTTTGTGGTATTATTTTCATTTTTCATTGGTCGTATCAAGATTTTTTTTTTTTTCCATTTTGGATGAAATGAATTGATGAAAGTCTTGTGTTACAGACAATTTTCCAGTTGTTTTCATTTCCCCACTTGAACCAATTCCATTTAATTTCTATATCAATTTATATCATTTGTTTCTACAGGATATAATCTCTTAGCGTCGGCAAGTAGAGACAGACTGATCCATGTGTTTGATATGGACAAGAATTGCTCCTTGGTACAAACATTAGATGACCATTCCTCTTCCATTACATCGGTCAAGTTCAACAGTAAGTTTTGCAATCTGTGATATATGTTCAAATATCCAGTGTAGATGAGGAAATTATTGAGAACTGTCTACTCGCAAATGTAATTCATTAATAGTTTTTATATTGGTACTCAAGTTTTATGGTACTGAGAGAATAGTCTTTTTATTACATCTTATTATGTAATGATTCCATATTATGTATGAATATACATGTGCTTATTATCTTATAATTATAATATTTCATCCTTTTCCCCTTAGTGACAAAGAAATCATAAAATGAAAATATGAAATTCATATTGTAATGTATTGCCTTCCCTAATACAATATATATGTTACAGATGATTAGTTTCAAATTTCCAATGTTGCAATTCATTATCACTTCATTTATCTGCAGTTTTTCGCACAGTGTTGCATGGGACATTATATTTCTTTTTAATTACTCTGTTTCTAGCATCTGTATTTACAAGTTTAGCTCAATACACAAATTCACACCTTCATGGAACTTCACTCAATGCCCATCTTTCCTCTCCCTCATCTTCATCACTTTTCCCTCATATCCAGGAAACGGAGAGCAGCTCCAGATGATCAGCTGTGGTGCAGACAAGGCGCTCATGTTCAGGATAGCAGTGTACAACCCTGATCTCCAGTTTGTACGCAACCACCATGTGGTCAACAAGACAACGCTCTATGACCTGGCCATCGACACCACGCAGAAGTACATCACCACAGCATGTCAAGATAGAAATCTCAGGTAATACACTTAAATATGTTGTGGAGAGCACTGTTGATCAGCTGAAAAGAACAATTTTATATGAGAAGTTACATATTGTGGCTATAGTGATTGTGAGTCGTGGAAGGGTTTTTTTCCCTCAAAATGTTTGAACCATGGTAATATGTTATAAAGAGTAATTATTGGATGACACCAAGTACTCTTTCAAATGCATGGAAAGTAGCCATGTTCAGAAGCTATGGAACTACTTGGGATAAGTTAGATTAACTTCATACTGTCGTCCACTAACTGTCTTTCAATTTTAATCTTTCTTTTTGTGCATTCAGGCTATAACCTTCACCCAATTTGAATTTATCATCCCATAAAGTAAATACCACTTCGGGGTGTCTTTTTGTGCCTTTTTGTCCCACAAGCTATTGTTGTATTTTTGTGTCTTGTCATACATACAAGATCTACAGTTATACAAATTTGGAATTGTTATCCCCCAAGTTATTATTGCATTCTCTGTCTCTTTTTAAATTCATCAGAATATACAACATAGTGAGTGGTAAGCTGAAGAGAACGTACAAGGGTGCCCCAAGCGATGAGGGTACCCTTATCAGGGTAGAGCTGGACCCATCTGGTATCTACGCAGCCACCAGCTGTTCGGACAAGAGTCTAAGCATCTATGACTTCTACTCTGGCGAGTGTGTGGCCACCATGATGGGGCATTCAGGTAAGTGTATTTCTTCTTATTAGCTTGTAAGTCTGGAAGAAAAGGTTAATTAGCTCAATAAATAGAGACCAATCAGGGTACAGTTGGACCTGTCTGGTATCAATGCAGCCACCAACTGCATGGACAAGAGCCTTGATAATTATGACTTCTACTCCAGGGAGTGCGTCGCCACTATTATGGGGCATTCAGATGAGAGTATGTTGAGTTTTTGCTTGTGTTTTCAAAAGAGGACAAGAGTTTACTTGGTTGGTAGAGCAACCACATTTGAGCAGAAAAATGATGGGATTTAAATACTGCTTGGGGGAGGTGACTGAAGCATGTAGAATGTAAATATCCCCTTTGTTTGTTTTGTGGTTTTTTTTATGATGCATATTATGGAAACACAGCTGGTTAGGAAAGGACATTATATGAAGATTTGCTTTATGAGATAGCAATGACCTATGCATGTTAATAACCTTTTTGCTTCATTTTACTTTGTATCATTAATAAGATAACTTTCATTTGGATAACAATATTATGTTGTAACAATCCTTTGTATTATGTGTTTACTAAAACAGAGTTAGTGACAGGAATCAAATTCACCAGTGATTGCAAGCAGCTAATTTCAGTCTCTGGAGATGGGTAAGCAAAATAACTGTCCTTTTGTCTTCATTTATTTTTATGTGAAGAGAAATCTTTGTCAAAAATAATGTGCCTAGACTTCTTCATATGCCTCTGCTACATGTTACTAATGAATTATTGGTATATCTATATTATAGCCTGGGTGAAGCAGTTTGACCAACCCTTGGTAGATCAGATAGACCAGTTGTGCTGCAACGGCACAGCTGAGCAGGGCTATCTATTGGAATATTTGCACATTTGTAAATATGTTAATATATTTTTGTTTGTTTGTTTGTTGTTTAGTTTAATTGAAATAAATTCAAATCAAAACACCTTTCATGAAAGGATTCTTTCTTATGTATGTATGTACATAATCTATCACCCTGCTTTATTGTTCATTGTTCAGAAATATGTATGGCTAGCCAAGACAAATATAACAGGAATAACACATTTTCTCTTATTATACTTTCAAACTACTCTACTTTCTATGTAATAGGTGCATTTTTATCTGGAAGCTTCCTTGGGAACTCACTCATAACATGAAAGAGAGACTGAAGGAGATGGGTGAGAAAGTTGTTGAACCACCTCCTGAATACAACATGCTAAGGTAATGGTAACTATGACTGCTCAATTTTTTTAATCTCTTGTTGCGCAGGTGTGACAACTAATAAAGTGCATTTAATTTCACTTAGTTTTATGCCCCTTTAAACAAATAAGTTATGTAAAGCACTGATGTATACAATTACATTTGCAAGATATTTCATGAAAAAATATTAAACATTGTTTCAAGATTGCACAATATGCTTGATTGAGTATAAATGAGAAATAACCGATCTAAAGACAGCGTATTGCTAATGTATGAACAATTCATTTGTTTAGTGAATAGGGAAGATTTCAGAATGTTTCAATCAGCTGCTGCAAATCTCATGTGTGTGCAATGAATTTCTAAAAATATTATTCTGTGTCCTCTTCAGAAGTGTGGGTCCATTACAATATTCATCAAACTTGTTCATCAGGCTGCAAAATATGTTTAGGAATCATTTTCTTTAAATGTTTTAAACAGAAATATGACATCATATAGTGTAAATGCTGTAAATTATCATTATCATCATGGTGTACCCACATTTGAACATCCTCTATGCAGTGTAAATGTTTGTAGATTGTTTCTTATCGAACAAGGGCACCGCACCCTACTACCAGTACCAGTATATGCTGTCTAGTGATGTCCAAATACCAATGTTAGTAGAACACTTTTGTAATGCTACATAACACAATTTTGGTAATGGATCAGAGTTCATTCATTCAGCTAAACATTGATTCAGATATGACAAATATAATGTAATGTTTGTTTCAATATGTTCATTATTTCTTCAATTCATCCATTCATTCATTCATGCATTCATACATTCATGTCTGATGTTTTTGCAGGAGAGGGACCTACGTAGTTCCCCCTGAGCTTCCCCCAGAACCCAAGGCCCAGGTGATCAGTGCATGGAAGACCAAACCAGCTGTAGCAGCTGAATTCCATCCTGCCATGCAGTCCAGACCTGATACAGAGGACGAGACTGATGATCGAGAACCAGATGAAGGTAAGTGTAATTCAGTTCTTAACCCTTCCCAAGCAATAATGTTTTAATGATAGCAGCCGTGTGTAGTATGCATAGAGTAATGATAACAGCAGTGTGTAGTATGCCTAGAGTACATACAGGGAAGAACAACGGGGATTGGTAGTACATATTGTCTGTTTGGGGCCAGAAGGGCGTTAACTCTTTACAAATGATGGGGTTTGATGCCCTTATGGCTCTAAACAGACAATATATTCTATGTACAGCCAGAATTAGAAGGGGATGGAATAACATGTAACTCACTTTCGGGGGGGGGGGGGGGGGAATTCATTAGTATCTTAGAATAATTTGATAGAGGAAATTTCAATTATTTCAGAAATTGAATCCAAATTATGTGAAGTACCAGCTGTGGACTCAAATATTCAATGTGATTTTGTTTATTGAGTTCAGTACTTCAACCTGGAGAGGTAGTTATTAACATTTTTTGTCCCTTTCTCCAAGTTTTATTTCATACTAAATCAATAATGCATCAATATTTACCTTTTATTTGTCAAAATCATTTTTTAGTTTCATACTGTTTCTTTGCTTTCCAGATTCCACTCCTGAAGAGTGTAACTTTGAAACTGGTCTTCTGCCACTCTGGGCTCAGAAGCAAGTCAAAGCAGTAAGCACATTATGTCATTATTAGTCATCTTGTATAGGTATAATGTTATAATCGCCATAGAATATATGTTAACAGGTTGCTGATTTTCTTGATTGTTATTGGCCCTACAGCTGAAGTTAGTCTTGCATAATCATGTAACAATGCTCCTCATCCTTCAGTGAATTGTATGTATAATGCTTACATCCCTTTTCTCTATTAACATGCTCAAGACATGTGTCTAGACCCTGGAATGCAATCATTTTGCCAGAATCATAAAACTGAATGTTTTATCTGTAATTCGTTTATGTTATATCACTACTTTATTATTGAATTTTAGTGTATACAAAATATTCAAATCTATGTCTTAGTAGTTGCAGTGATGTGCTGTTCTGTTAATACCTGTATTTTTAATACCTAAATGCATTTATGAGATTACCTTTACTGTTCACCCCCCCCCCCCCCAACAGGGTGATGACATACCAGATTTACCAAGCCCTACCAAGTACAGCAGTCCCACCCATCCCAGAGGGAGGTGGGCCCAGAACATCAACAGCGGGGGTATAAAGGTCAAGTCCCAGATGGAAGAGCTCAATCAAAGTATTGAACTCAGACTGGAAGACTGCTTTGGTGAGGCAGCCACATTTTTTTTTTTGTTGAATGATTTATCCAAAAAAATGAATTTATAACATTTGCCACTATTTATCTGTATGTACATGTATTTAAAAAAAAAGGAATTATTGCATTTTTCTGTTTCAAAGACAACTCTAAGAACCAAAAAAATGTATGTTTATCAACACGTATATTTTGAATATGTATTGTTGAAATTCTGAACTCACAGAAAGCTCTCAGAAACAATTCTTAGTTCTTCCAGTAAAACTAGCATTTTAGAATTCATTGTCCTAATGGTTGATGTTGTAGTATGGGAACCCTCATGTATTCTAGAGTCACTATTACTAGCAAAACTTTAATATTGTTACAAAATATTTCTCCCATATTCTGAAAAGCACAAACTCAGATGTGCACACATGGGACTGCTAAAAAACTATAAACTGACAGTTTTTATATTAGAGTTGAGGTAATAATCAAACAAATTAAGACTTTCCAGAATAATCTTTGGTAGTTATAGTTTGCAAACAAATTTTTCTTCTGCATAAAAGCATAGTTAAAGAAAAGAGCTCATACAATAGGCATCTAGCCTTCCTAGAAACTTCATCCATCTCTTGTAGTACTTTTGTTCCATATATATACTCTACTCTGTGTCTAATATTTCAGATCGACGACGCTACACAGTGGAACCTGATGTCCTTTTAGAGCAAGTAAGACCTTTTGCCAATCGTTCTCGAGTAAGTACTTCTCTTTCAGATTTTCCCCCACGTTGAGAGCAAAACTACCATCTGACTTAACGCAGCATGTCGCACCAAACGGCTTCATGACTCATAAATTCAAGTCGTCGTGGAAATAACTCATCTAAACAAAAATAAAGCATGGTGCGTTCACATGGTTTCCATGTCTAACAGACTATGGTGTATAACAGCATTGTAAGTACTGAAATAACAATTGTTTAGTCTGCCTTTACAGTGAGTTGTGTATTCTATAGATTATTTTTTAGTTTTTCAGTTTTATGTTTTAGATTCATTTGACATACTTATTTTGTGTTTGTTTATGATTATTGAAGAGATATTTGTTAGTGAGAAATAATGAAATACAGACAAATAGCATAGGTCCTAAAATGTCTTACTGATAGGATATATATATTTTAATAATAATAATAATAATAATAATGTGACTTATAAAACGCCAAATCCACTCTGTAGAGTGCTCAAAGCGCATAAAGAATTACAAAGTACATGTAAATAGAAAGGTTTTGAGAAGATTTTTAAAAGAATCAACAGAGATACAAGCTTTGATGTCTACAGGAAGACTATTCCACAAGGTGGGGCATGCGCAAGCAAAGGATCTTTCACCCCAAGATTTTGAAACTTTTAATTAATTAGAACTTGCGATTCACGCTGCATGCAATTATAGTTACCACAAAAACAACACATATATCTCTACTACTAATTAATCTGAATGAATGAATGAATATTGCATTTGCTCTGTTTTTGTATCCCTCTGTTGAAATATGTACCAAGTGTTTGTCAAGTCCCAAGTATTTTGCCACACTCCAGATGCGGCAAATTATGTGTTGATGACCTTCTGCATAAATTTGAGTTGTTTCTGACCTGCAGAATATATATGATTACTCCTTTTTTTTTTAAAGGAAAAATCCAATCGTGCCACAGAAGAACACGTAGAGGTATCAGTAGTGCCCTATTTCAATGCGATCCTGCTTGCATTCTTTCATTTTTTAAATTGTCTTTTGTATCGTTCCATCCATCCTTCCCTCCTTCCTCCCCTCTCGATATCCAAAAAGAAACGATTAATGCAAGGATGGCCAAGGTTAAAAGTGGGTAAAGTGTCCCTTTAAGCACACATCAGTTGTGCTGAATTTGATGTGCTTGATGTGAAAGCTTTTAAAAATTGCTCTTTCTGCAATTTCCTACTTATACTACGACCTTCATCTACACCCACCCTTCCTCTCTGTATTGCCCTTTCAACTATTTGTGTACGTTCTATGTTATACTCTCCAAGTTTTTCAAATCATTCAGAACTATCGGAAGTTTCATGGCACAGATTATTTTGATGAAGAAATTTTGTATTGTTTTCTCAGTTGTATCAAATGTTTTCTTCCATCATCAAAGTACTCCACTCGCTCAAACTATCAGATTGCAATTCATAGTTTTTACATATATATGTTGTTTGTAAAAAAATTAAAAAAATCTACCCCACATTGGGGTTGATGACAATCTACTTATTTCTGCTTGCTTGCACACTACTCTCTGAGAATATACTTCCCCTTTTGCACTATTGCTATGACCCTCAATATCCTTTCTTTACCTTTAAAAAGAATATAATGCTGAAAAAGCTGCTTCGAGCTAAAATGGCAAGTATTGTCGTGCCTAACTATTGTCCTGGGTATATCCTGGTTAAACTCAACTCCCTACTCTAACTATTCACTTACATGTAATCCCCTTATTTTGGGGCTGTATCATATTTAAATACATGATACATAAGAGAAGCAAGTCAGATCAGACTTGGTTTATTTGTTCAGTCAATCTCTGAACAGCCATAAACAATTATTAACTGTATTCACTTATGATAATACATCAGTTATATTTGAAAAAATTAACATCAGACCAATCATTATAAAGGGGTTCACATTTCATGTCATATATATTTCACGCAGATTGGCTTACTGTTATTAAACATTTCATACATATGAAGAAGACATAAAGGAAGGTTAAATGCCGGATACATGTTATTCCAGTCTTTGCATTTTTGATTAGATACAAATACAGAAATTTTTTAAGCAGACATGAGAGGCTGGCACCAGTATGCCCAAGAAAGTGTTTGCAGTTATGTATTTGTAATGCAGGTCATTGTCCTCATTCTACCAATTCTTTTTCATACCAGTAATTAACATGTTGAAATGTAAAATGAACTTCAATTAAATCATTTTGTTTTAATGGTTTGAAAAGAGTCACATATTTAAAGAAAAGTAGAACTGAACAAATCCACACATCATTCTCATATTTATGATCAAAGACTTCATTTCTCAACCCTCACACAATTATATCATCTTATCCAGTTCATCATAATTTTTAGAACCATTTAGTTTTTTCCCCATAAATTAACATATTTCATTCTGTATTGTATAAGTTTGTGAGGATAGTTTTGAATAGTCTAATCAACCGAAAAAAGTGTTTGTGTTTGTAATTGAATTATCTCGTACTAACTTTTATGTGCACTACTAATAAGAGTACTATCTTTAAACCTTGAAACTACACTTCTTACAATATAAAGAATGTTTTGTGTGAGTTTCACTGTATATACCATTTCTTTGTATTCATTAGTAATTACTTACTAAAGTACAATTTAATGTTGTGAGCCATATACATCTTTAAATATTATTGTCTATTATGCATGCACTCAGCAGTCTTTATTAAACTTTTGACCTATGAACTTTCATATATACAATCATGTACATGTACATGTATGTCACATACTTTGAAATCTGATATTTGCTATTTATGAGTTAATTATTCTTAATGATACTTAAAGCTTTTAAATCATATGTGAATATGATTACAGTTTCAATTCAAATTGTATTGTACACTATATGTTTTAACAGAATTTCAAAAGCTCTGAGAGTGATAGAGCCTTAAATCTAACTCATGCACTAAATCTATCTTTCGTATTGTTTATGGGAAAAAGAGAACATATCAATTCTTTTATTTGATACGATCCGAAATTGTATGATTTGAGGGAGCCATGTTTATATCTCTTAGAAAATATATACAATTAGATCTACTTTTCAAATTTATTTTCAGGCATCTACCTCTGAATAGTTGGCACAGATCTTTAAACCTGTTGAATACTAAAGCCTAAGATGGCTTGGGGCTGGGGTATATGGACAATGCATGGTTTACTCAAATCAATTCATATCGAATGGGTCATGCATTTATGTCTTCTTTTTTCTTTTTCTGTTTTATAAATCACAATCAATCTTGCATTTTGGAAGACAGCTTACCCCACATGATATTAATTTTTTTTGCTAGTATTGTTTTTCTTCATATTTTAGCATTATCATAATTTCTAATAAATCTTTAAACCTTTTTCCCCAGGGTCCTTTTGCTGGTATGGATGCTGAGGAGGTAAGTTATTACCTAAATTTTGAAGCAAAATGTCCATTAATAATGAAAAAAATGCATGTAATCTTGTATGTCTATAAATTTGATATATTCATTGTAATGTTTGATGAGTTGGTCTGACAAATTGACATTAAAATTTTGCAACAGAAAAAAAAATCAGAGCTATACATTGACAAAAGACAAAAATTGTCACTTGATTTTTCACATACATTGGTATGTATTTCTAGTCTTTGTTGTTACATGTACATATATACATAATGGAGTACAGACAGTTCATACAGCAGCTCAAAATTATCAGAAGCAAAATCTCTACATTGGTAAATTAAGAATGTTAATTTAAAATTAAGATGTTATCAGTACATGTCTATTGGTATTATCTCTGCTCTCTGTATTCACAGTATTGATTTGGACTATTAATTCTAGTGTTGTTCTCTCTCCATAGATTGCCAAGATTTGTGGAGATGAGTTTGTGCCTGCATCACAGAAGTTTGGCCTGCTTTCACAGGAAGAATTTGATGAGTCTGAGAAGGTACTTTGGGATTTTTTTTTTTTTTTTTTTTTTTGAAAGGAAACTTCATTACAATGTTTAATACTTTTCACAAGTAGTTGCTTTGAGTGGAAGCCGAAAGTTAAAATTATGAATTGCTAAAAGCTGTAGAAAAGGCAGGCAAATGAAATCAGTTCATGGATGTAAATGTCATCTTTTGACTACTCTCTATATTTTGTATGCAAAATTACTCAACCATTTGGTACAATTTTATGTCAACAATACATTTTTTTGCATATAGGAGGACATGCAAGAACATGTTGGCCACAAAGTATCTCTGGAGCACTGATGTGGGCATTATGTTAGTTTTAAATTTACAGCTATGCCTACATGATGTACATGCTGTGTATCTCCATGAGAAAATATTCCTCTTTTTTGGTCATTGAATAATTAGCAATTATTCAAATTTCTCTTTTAAACCATTAACAGATGGAGGGCTTTGTGACCACGTCAAGAGGGAGCGATCCAAGGGGAAGCGATCCTTTTGGTCCTCCAGCATCCCTCAGAGTTTCTGCCACTACTACTACCGATAGTGCTAATGGAACAGGCCATCTCACTGCAGCTGAGAATGAGGATGGTACCAAAGTGGATGACATTGAGGGGGATGATGAGGAAGAGGAAGAGGAGGAAGAAGAAGAAGAGGAAGAAAAGGAAGATGATGCCCCACATAAAGAGATGATTTTCTACCCTCCAGAAGAAGAAGAGTCATCATCTCCAGAAAGGTAATTGCCATATTCAGAATCTTTTCTGCAGAGGTCCAGATATATCAAAGACATGCATATTTGTCATCATTCATCCAACCAAAGTGTTACCTTAACCACAATATTGGCAATACACATGCATGATATGACAGGTTTTGATCAAATGTTCATGATGAATATGCCATTTGTTTTTCAGTTATAAATTTGATTACACATCTATGGGTATGCTGCAGGATATTTGTATAAGAAACAAAAGTTGATTCAAACTTTCAGAGAGTACTTATCCAAAATATTTAATGTTAGACTACAGGTGATTCGGTTTTCTGAAATTGGTAACTTTTGTGTTTGCAAAAGGGAGTGATCCAAGGGGAAGCGATCCCTTTGGTCCTCCAGCGTCCCTCAGAGTTTCTGCCACTACTACTACCGATAGTGCTAATGGAACAGGCCATCTCAATGCAGCTGAGAATGAGGATGGTACCAAAGTGGATGACATTAAGGGGGATGATGAGGAAGAGAAACTGTTTTAATTTCATCTTTTTTTTTTCATTGGCCAGCCTCAAGTTCCAAGTGACTGAATCCACCAAGAGCCATGAGGAGTTAGCCAAGCGTCACAGCAGACACAAATCAAAGGAGGGAAGCAAGGAGAACCTGACAAGTATCCCAACCCCTAATGTAGACTCTGGAGTGTCTGCTACTTCCAGTACTGGTAAGTCTCCTCTGTCTAGTTCAATTTTCTCAGCAGTGGCAAGGAAAGATAAGACTTCCTGTCTCATATATTTAAATGTATCTAAATCAAGGGAATCCCTGATAACAGAGCTTGATTATTGGCCCACATTTGTTTTATAAAGCTATACCTGAATATTACGACTATAGGACGTTCACTGTCATAAAATTAGGAGGAATTGATGGGGGTGGGGGCATCATGAGGGATGCATATCTACCTCATTACACTCATGATTATCATTATTAAGTCATTTTCTTACCCTTATTTGACACCAGATATCATATTACCAATATCTTATCATAACCTGGGGCATAACTGAGACAAGGCCTTTATGGACTATTGTTGTGTCCTCAATTCCATCTCCATTTCTATGTATTGTTTTATTCTTGTTTTTTCATTTTTACATCTTTATGCATGAACTTTGAATGCATTCAGATTTGAATTAATCAAAAATAAATAATATGTGTATTGACAGGGTATGCTTGGCTCTATTAGTGAATATTTGGGAGATTTTCTGGAATAATTACATAAGATCTTTGTATAGATATTGACCTGAAATGCTCTGTAATTCATTACAGATGGGAATGACGAAGATGATGGTGATGAGAGTGATGATGAAGAGGAAGAAGAGGAGGAGGAGGAGGTAGAGAGTATCACACCCACTGCATCACCGAGGCGCAGTAAACTTACTCCCATTGAACCTCCGTCTCCCACCACCACCCCTGATGAGGAGAAATTCCTACATACAAACTTTAGGTGAGAATCTTTTTCCAAGCCCTCAAGTTTTATTTGTGATTAACAATACCTTCTGTGAAACATATAGGCATTATTCAATTTTTATAAATAGAAGATCACACTGCAACTGAAAATACAAGTTAGGTGATCAAAATAATTAAACTATTGAGGGGGGAAAAGAAGATTATCAAAAGTTTTCTGATTTAAATTTTATTGAAAACTCATCAGGAAATTGAAGAATGAAGATGATATAAGATCTTGAATGGAGATGATGTTTGAAGTGAAGATGTGTGAAATTGGAGAGTTTACTAATCTTGCATCAGACTGAATTAACTCATTTTAAAAGAGATTGCATGCTGGTTTTATCTGTTCTGTCAACACATGTACACACTTGCATTCATTGTATTTTGTTGATGATATGGCATGACTTTGGCTATGATTTTATATTAAGCTTGACATCTTTTCATATTTTGAAATTTCTATTTGATTTTACTGGCAGGATTGTTATTTAGCTAGACATAATTCAGAGGAAAGTTAATGTGGTAGTAATTACGCCTTACGCTTATATGCAAAAGAAATATAAAAAGATATGTCCAATCAAAGATTTGTGAAGGCACTAGGCTTCTTTTTAGCTAATTTGAAACATATGAAAGATAATTTCTTATAGTGATAAAGTGATATGAATATGTATTGAAAAATAAGACATTATCATATAGAAAATAGAGCGCTAAAATTTTAAGTGAAAAAAAAAATTGTGTGCATCTGTGCATTAAATTCAAGACTATTGTCCAATCTGTAAGTATAGTTGTATACGTGTAGTTTCAACACTTTTAAATGGGTTGCAATGAGGTCATATGGAAACGTTTCAATATATTTCATAGCAAATTTTAAAGTCTTGTAATGTGACTAACATAGATGGAGACAATAGACTATTTCTATGAAGCACAATTATTTAGTTGCATTTTCAACCCCACCCTACAATTACTTCCACCCCCCCCCCCCCAATCTTCACAATTGACCACTCCCATACCCCTTCTAATGATCCTACCGACACCCCTGTACTGCCTCCTCCATTTTGCATGTAGTTTTGCCGAGAAGGAGAAGAATATTGGGGATTTCACAGAACAGGAGAATTTTGGCAAATGCCTTGAGCAGCTCCAGTCGAGGTTCACCTCGGATGAAATCAGCTCTGGTAGACTGAGTATCTCAGCCCGCTTCCTCTCCAGGTCGCAACACTCCAACTCCAGGTGACTACCGCCCTCTCTAGTCAGTGCACATGCAGTTAGACTACCTTTGTTTTACATGTGTTAAGTGTAGCATGTTCCATCATTCTTTGATGTGCCATGCATTGATAATGTTTGGTTTGTACATGATTACACATACATGTAGCATATTTTTTAACAAGAAAATAAGTAAAGAATTATATAGTTTAGTGGGAAAGTAACTGACAACAAGTGGAGTTAGAGATTGTAGATTATTTTTCACTGACTGATTCATTATACACGTAATCATTAATTTAGAATTCAACAGTCATTTTCTATATTTGAATTGAAAGAGAAACTGGATGATAACTGAAAAAATTACAATTACTGAATGCTCTTGTTTGTTTTGTTAAATTACATTTCTTTCATTTTTGTATAATTTGCTCATCACTCTTCTAAGATCATCATATATTCATTTCAAATTTGCAATATACATGTATAATTGATTTTCCATGAATTCATTGAGATCATAATTTATGCATATATATTCTCTAACAAACGACTACAAGTTTGAATGAATGGTGGAACCGAGAAATAGGAAGAGAATAAGAAAACAATTCCAGGGCCTCGTTTCATAAAACTTGTTATCAATAACAAGTGCCTCATTTCTATCACAAATTTGCTCTCAGCCAACCAGATTCACGGATTTCAGTAGCTTATAACAATTATTGTAACTTGTTATTGAGAACAAGTTTTATGAAACAGGGCCCACATATTTACCAATAAGCAATGTGGTATATGTCTCATTTATTCTAGAAAACAAGATAAATGCAGTATGGAAAAAGCAAATTGGAGATGATAAATATAGAATTCCTATTAAACTGAGCAGATATGAAGGACAAATACTTATATGCATGATCTTAAAAATACATATCTTAATTTGAAAATGAGAGGATAAGTATCTTTTTTTTTTTCAAAGAAGGAAATGAAAAAATATACATATTTTCGTTGTTCTACTGTATTTTCTATTCAAACCTTGAAAGAACTAAAAGATTTTCACCCACTACTTTTCAATTAGCAACCAAATTAATGTTGGCAACTTGTCATCATACCAAACTTTTCAACTAAGGTTTTTCCATTGTTCTCATCTGAATCAACCAAATTAGGATTTCCTGTTCTCTGTTCATGTGACTCTCTTGGAAAGAAAGTGAAAGTTGACTTTTTTATAAGAACATTCATATTTTATTTCTATTTCTGGCCTTCATCATTTCTCTACTCCCTTTTTGTGGACATGTGTTGAAGTCAAACTTGATGACTCATCCTTCCCTTGCCTGGTGGGATGTGAAATGCTTGTCAGTGGAGCATCACTCCAGCAAATTAAATCTTCCTGTATTTATACTTGAAGAGGTACTCACACAGTACCCCTCTTCACAGTTAAGGAGAGAACTCTGATCAGTATGTGTATGTGTGTATGAGTTTGTGTCATAGGAGGTGATATGTTTTAGCCAGGATGGCCACAAACAGACATCCAAAACTTGTTCCTGAAGTTGTGGATGTCAAATCTCGATGCGTGAGGTAGGATTGGAGAAAAAATTTCTTTAAAATTTCTGATGACTGTACGTGTACTTTCTGAGTTGTGATAGCGTAGTGAACGTATTGAATTTGCGTATGAGGTTCCATAACTGAGGTAATTGTCTTGAAGCTGTGTAGCACTTTGAGCTGAAGACAAATAAGGATATAGACTATGAAGTGATGAGAGAAAATGTTTGCACTTTATGATGTTTACTGCTTCCCTCCTTTGTTTCCTAGAATATGTTGTCCTATTATATATGTGCTGAAGAATATGCATGTTCTTGGGGAAGGAAATGTTAAGACTGTTTGTGAATTAACATGAATGTCTTGATCATTGATTACTAGTGATAACCTCGGTCAAAGGATGGATTTTCATTTTGCAAGGTTTCATCTGATTTCAAAATGGACCAGTAAATAGCACCAGCAAAATTAAAGGATTACACTAAAAGCAACTGATCAAAGGTTCTGTTAACACAAGCATTTACTTATATGTGCATTTGATTTCCTTGTGTGAAATTTTGAGTGTCTTGAAGCTTTTTCCAATACTTACATGAAATTTTGTCCTTACATCTGCAGGTTGGCACCAATTATGTCACAGAATACAACTTCCATGGCATCAGGGATAAGTCCAGAAGAGGTAGGCTTGGGGTTAAATTCTTTTCAGTTTCTTTTCAAACTCATCGCAAAATCAAAAATAGTAGTGACATACTTTGTTTAAGTGCTTAGTACAGTTGGCTATAGCGGGAGAGTATTAAAAGTTTCTATGAGAAAAATTATTTTTGTATTGCTAATACAGTGAAACCTGCTTTAATGACCACCTGTCTATAAAGACCACATCTTTTTGCTTCCCTTGAACAGTTTATCATTAAAAAATTTACTACAAGAACCTGTACATACTACCTGCCTAGTATGAATATTCTTTTCTTGTTTCTCTTGAGTGGTCATTATACGTATAGTTTGTATTTTACAGTGTGTATAAATAATGCCCCCTGCTAACATCCTTGTGCCTGGCATAATAACTTGTAAATGGTTATGCCATCTCACACATCCTGTTCAGCTTGCACAGCAACACAGTACAATCACATTGTAGTCAAAGAGGATATTTAAACAGTTGTAGGTACTTCCTAATTTAAAAGAAATATGAAAATATCAAAGTGATTTGACTTTTGCTTGCAGTCTAACTTAAACTCTATTAAAAAGCACATCAGAAAGTT
Organism: Heliocidaris tuberculata; assembly: GCA_025618425.1. NCBI lineage: Eukaryota > Metazoa > Echinodermata > Echinoidea > Camarodonta > Echinometridae > Heliocidaris > Heliocidaris tuberculata. The sequence continues at coordinate 42,078,967 of CM046834.1, read as the reverse complement.
TCAACCCAAAAGAGGAAATTGTCTCTTTAACATTTCATTGTCTTCTAAGTGTGGGCAAACTCTTTGGGGGGGGGGGGTGCTAACATTAAAGGGACTCTTGAGGTGAAAAATAATTTGTGAGCTTTCTCATTCCTTTTATGACAGTTTGGAAGGACATCATAGTAGAAACCTCCCTTGAAAAGCATTGCCCTTCAAATGCTCTTGTATTTGAAATATGACTAGAAATAGCTGAAATGTTCGGACCGAACATTCATGCTACTTGTGTGTGTAGTCCCATATACCCATTTCTGTGTGCAGTACATGTGCTTTTCAGCAACATTGGGTCAATTTCTTATCTATTTTGATGATTCCAAAACAACACAGTATAAAACAGTTCTTATGTAGACATGGTCAACCTTTCCCACTTCCTTTGAGACAGTTTATGTCACAATATAATTGCATGACTAGAACTCTACTTTATCTTTAACTATTGATTTCACAATGGCTTGCAGAAGAAAACAAAAAATCATTTGGTGTTTGTTTTTGAAGGGGGAGGAGTATTTGTCTTGTGACTGTATGTGGCTCAAGCCCAAATTATTAGTATGTGGCTTATAATCGGTTTTTATAAGAAATTTGAAGTTTTGTTGAACCAGTATATAACATAGACTGTAAGTGCTGGTGATAGCTGGAAAATGGAGATTATGATCACATACCACTATAACAAATTATATTTGTAAATTTGCTCAATTATTCCCTTTGCTCTTTCTTCTTATTACAAGTTCAAAATTGTATATAATATTTCAATACTAGCCTATACAATGTATAATAGTAATTACTAATACAATGCATTGATCATAATATGTTTCCAGTACCCTGTCAAAAAACATTTCATTCATGTTACATGACCCTCAACATTTCATATTCCTATCAGGTACCAGTATTATTCAAAATCAAGCTGTTTAATACTGAAAATAACTATTCATTTACATGTGCAATATAATGTCCGTGTATCTATCACTTTTAGTGTTATACATTATTCAAAATCAACCATTTGTGATTGGCTGAATCACCTTCCTGTACATCATCTCAGAGAAAAAAAAATCAGCAATCTTCTATTGTACACCTTCCTACCTCCTGCCTAGTTCAATGCAAATTTTCAGAAAATAATTCAAATGTGTGATGGGAAAGGGAAATAGAATAATTTACTTGCTTCCTTATCTACCTATTTCCCTTCTGTTGATTGAAGAATGGGCATATTTGATTCAATCATTCAAGCGGATCTTGAGAGATGTAATAGATTAACCAGTAATAGATTAACCAGTAACAGTTTAATAGTATTATCTGAAGTATTTTGAGCCAATTAGGAAGAATGTTGTACACCTGTGTGTAACTGTAAACTGTAAACCTGTGGTACAAAACAATTGTTCTAACAATATAAAATGTGTTCAAATAGTTCAGGTTTGGATGGATCATGGGCAATGTTAGCATCAGAACTGCTCAGAAATGATCTCTTGACAGTCTGAAAAAAGTGCCAAAACATGTATCTGTGATTTTTCTACAGCACTGCATGAAATATTGTTGTGTAGGTCCATGGAGGTAGTCCTATTTTGCCCATGCAAAGCATCCAACAATACAGCATTTTCTAGTTGGCTCAAAACTCTTCATGGTAGTACATGTAATATCTAACTGTGCTGGGGGAATCATGCTTAGTATATTGGATGTAGAGGGCTATAGAATAGACCTGTCACCTCATTTGCTTTCCAGTACCTAAGAAGACGCAAGGAAGAGGTAGCAAGAGCTGTGGAGGAAACTAGAAAGAGATTAACATCAGTAAGAATGTCTTCATGCTTTTTATCCTTGAGAGCAGTGGTTCTTAATCTGTGGGTTCTGACCTCATTGGCGTTATTTGGTGGAGGGGGTGGTAATGAGTGAGTCATCGGTGAAACGAACCCCATTCCAGTCAGTTGTGCTACAGGGGGTAATGGCATATATCAGGAATCACACTTTAGGGGTAAGGACACTGACAAGGAATGCCAGATGGGATGTTTGGGGCTAAGAACCACTGCTCTCGGGCTAGTTCTCACGTAAGGTGGTTAACAATTTTATGAATGCCTCTGTGGTGAAATGGAAATAACTTCATTGGAATATAAATTGCACTGTTCACTTACAAAGAGCAATATTGTTGGGGTGAAAAAAATAATGTTGCAGACATGTAATGCACATCTTTTTGGATTTTGCCCTCGGTGTCTTTAGGGGCATTTGTGATGAAGTCTACCACCTCATGTGTTACAAGTCCTGGGCCCTGTTTCATAAAACTTGTTATCAATAACAATTGCAACAGATCTATGACAAATTTGCTCTCAGCCATTCAAATGCTAGATTTCAGTAGCTTACAACAGTCATTGTGACTTGTTGATAAACAAGTTTTATGAAACAGGGCCCTTATGAGCATAATAATGATCACATTATTTTAGAGAGATGAATAGGGCAACTACTGAAAGGGACAAAGTGCTTTATGTTAATGGACTCTGGGATTTAGTGGTTCATTCAGTTACGCCTTCTTGGGGAATGCTAGTGTAGGGTACACCATTTTAAATGGGTTATTATCTTAATATCAGCAGCAGGTAATCTCAAATTTTCTAATAATGTTCCTAATTTCTTATTTCATACATTAAATCTTAAAGCAGTTGTTACTGGTACATGTACATTGCAATTCTTTGGTTGTTCTGGTATTAAGTAAAACATGGAAAGCAGAGATTTGTACATGTAGTTAACATATTCCTGCTCTGATTTGGAATTTTATTGGAGGATATGAGGCATTTACTAACTAAAGCTTTCAAGCCTACAATATGTATTTTATGATGCTGCAAATTTATCCTGAACTCATGAATCCATGTATTTTATCTCATGGTAATCAACATTACATTCATGCTGCTATTACTATGAAGAACAAATCATATGTATACCTGATCACTTCATTATTTTTACTGCATGCTGACAAAAAAATGTAGTGATCAAAACCCTCCCAAAATGCCTTTCAGTTTTGAAACAAACAACTTTCATTTCTCCTATATATCAATCTGAACTTTTTCCCATATATACATGTATGTAATCTACATCAAGCTGCCATACAGTGCGCACATGTATAATTACCTGCTCTGTTCAGAAAGAAAATTATATTAGATGTGAAGTTGTCTATCGGGCGCTGGAGATGAAAGGAAGATGTATTATCATCAATACTGAACTTTGATTTTAATGAATGCATTTATTTTTCTCCACATTGTTTCTTGTCTGGTGTGTTTTCTATGTGCCTGTCATAAATGTGTTATGGTCATGTTTAAAAAATCATAAATCTAGCTTGGATGGAACATGGGGGATAAGAAGACTGCCAACGCTCCATCAGCTGTGACATCTGCACCTGACAGTGTGAAAGTGAAACCTGCCATTCCGCCCAGGCAAAATAAACCAGTGCCACGAAAGATAGACCCACCTTCATCAGAAGTTCCCTCCAACAAAGACTCTAATATGGCCGCTACACCTGTCCAGACTGATTCAGTACTTAGCAGTGTTGAAAAGAAAGACAATGCCTCTGTTGAGAGTGCCTCTGTAAATGGTCATGCAACATCTGAGGATGTTGGTGAGAAAGGACAGACAGAGGACATTCCTAGAGATGACGTTCTTGATAAGAATCGACACGCCAGCAAGGAGAGCTCACAAGAGTCGAGCCCTGAGACATCGGGCAAGACCAACGACCGAGAGGCAGAGGAAAAACCCTCAGACTTGCTTCAGAATGACAAGAACAATGCCCTTGATGAAGCCCTCAAAGACACCAAGTCTCCCAAGCACCTGATCACACAGAATTCGGTGTCATCAGAGGACACCAATAGCTGTGACTTTGAGGCTGAGGTAGACTCCAACAAGGAGAACGTGAGCAGTGTGGCCATGCTAAATAAGAAGAAGATGGGGGAGGAGGAGAGCGGAGGGGTGGTTTCCACCAAGTCGATAAGCGGAGGCGACAGGTCTAAGATTGCTGGCAAGAAGACCAACATGAGGAGGGGCGCATCCTTGACAGACCTCAGGAAAGATAACTGTGAGTACTTCATAGATTTACTTATAGATAAGTGTGAGTACTTTATAGATTTACTGAAGCTGGATTGATGTATTCAGTTATCAGGTATATATTTAGATAGCAGATTTGTCCACATTACAAGAATATTACTTTGTTACAATGGAATCTCCTTTTCAAATTGCCTTAGTCAATTGTTGCACTTTGCTGTATCTGATATCTAAGATTTGTTTGATAATGGACAGTATGATTTGCATGAGAAAAGCCATTGATATTGACTCTTTAATGTGGCTTCTCTGAAGTTCTAGTAATAGGTCATTTTACATCTATTAAATATGAAATGGAAAGATGATAGCTATTGTAATGTCAATTAAGATTGCTGCTTGTGATTATCTTGCAGTGGACAAGAGTGAGTCTTCCCCTACCCTGACACCACCATCACAGTCATCACACACCAGAAGTTCTAGCTCAGAGAGAATGAAGAAACAATCACCCAGCGACAGTCCAGCCAGGCAGAAGAGAAGGGAGAGGGCAGATCGTATGCTGCCTCTGCTCCCAACACCAAAGACTCGGTCCTACGAGGGACGAACTGAGAGCTCAATGGCCAAAGTGGTGAGGAGGATAGGCGAATCCCCTCCCCCTTCGCCAAACACCAGGCGAAAGAAAATGAGCCTTGGTGGAGCCACCACCTTGTCCAAGAGTGGTCCCTTGAAGGCAACAGATCCATCCCTGATGAGTGACACAAAGTCGGACATAGACCAGGATCTGAATAGCGAGGCATCTGTAGAGAGCTCCAAGACTAGTGAGGATGGTGCTAGCACAACCTCAAAGACAGCTGTTTCTGATAAGCTAGCAATGCCTCCACCGACAACGACCCACGTTAGCAAGGCAAAGCCAGGGAAAAAGATGTCCCATACCAAGATGTCAGACAGAGGGAGGAAGAGGAGTTCATCAGTTACCCTGTCGGCAGGGACATTTCGCGGTAGGAGATCATCGACCTCCTCCCCGCCGCCATCGACATCAGAAAGCAAGGCAAAATCCTCAGAATCTAAGTCAAAGATACCTACTGTAAACATGAAACCTGCTGTACCAAACAGAGCTCAAAAGACCACTACTGATACTAGGCCAGACACTAATCAAACACAGTCTAATATAAGTGCTAAAGAGACAGAGCCTGTCTCAAACACTGAAGTTGAGAACAGCAGCACTGATTCAAACTCAAATGCAGAAGTTGCAAACCTGAATGGACTCCAAGAGCCATCAATAAGTACTGAAAGAACCATTGATGATGATGATGATGATGCTGGCAGGAATCAGGAGAAAGAGGAGGAGAAAGAGGCAGATAAGAGCAGTAGCGTTAGTGAGGATACTATGGTATCAGAGACTGGTAAAGCTAGGAAAATAGCCCACCAGCAGGGAGAAGGAGAGGAACAGAAGAAGCCAGTGGAGGGCGTCACCACCAGTGGGGGTAACACACCGGAGGAGATGAGGGCCATGAGAGCTGATCTGAGGATAGATCTGGATGACATTACAGGTAAGTGATCAGAGATATCTAGTGATTACAACAAAGAAAGTCATGGTTTTGTTTATAACAGTATCAGTTTAACATTCAACATGAATCACGCCAAAATCAGTGTGTTGGTGTGAACTATGTATTTGAAATAAGGATATAACGTTATAATCATAGTTTGATGATGATATACATTTGTTCCTTTTGTTCACAACAAATGTCGCTCACGTTGTTTATCCTTTGATTTTTCACAGTGGATGGAACAGAAGAGGACCCTGGTGTTGGTTTGAGGCAGAGTGTAGATGCCATGAAGAAAGCCTTTGATCAGTGCATCAATTACGTTGCAATGGTAAGCTTAGACATTTGACCACGTATTTTTGTTGCATCTCAGACTATACTGCTTGATCTGCAAATGATTGACAAATAACCATACAGAAATTTTTTTTTTACAACCAGTAGGATTCTAAGTTGTTCTACTCCCTTTCATTTATTCTTTTGCAAAAGAGATTAAAATACTCTTTTAGGTTATGAGTTTTATTTTAAAGGTAAAGTTGAGTTCTGGTCATGAGATTGAATTGTGAAAGAAATTGACTCAATCCTGAAATGTGTATGTGGGACTACACACAAATGTGCGGCCCGAACATTTCAGCTGATTCTTGCCATATTTTGAATGTGAGAGCATTTGAAGAGCAATCCTCTTCAGGGGACATATCTACTATGATAATCTTCCAAACTAACATAAAAAGAATGAGAAAGCTCACAAATTATTTTTTACCTTTCCCAGAACTCAACCTTCCTTTAAAGCAATGACTGTTTGGGGTTGTGAGGGATATTTCAAAATTAACAACACCATGTACATGTATCTGTTAGTGGTGTATCAAGAGCTAGACACTTTGTCTGTATGATCATGCTTTGGAAAAATTTTGTTATGAGAATATTAACTGAACTGGTATGAGTGATGAAATTGACATACTAGTATGCTAAATTCTTTCAAATTCTTCAACATTATCATTCATTATTTCCATTGCAAAACTAGATTGAGAGAAGAGGCAACCACCGTCAAGACCTGAACTACTTCAGTTCAGCCTTCGCTGCCATGGACAAGTCCTACGACACCAAGGTACTTCCAGTCGTCCATCGAAGCAACAGCGCCTCCCCAGAGAACACCCTCTCGGATGCCAGCGTGGGCTGCCTCAACAACAACAATGCTGGAGATGGAGCATTCTCAGAAACGTCCAGAAGTCTGCCCTCATTGTCAGACCTTCTGGGCGGCCCGTCGGGTGCAACGAGGGAGCGGCTAGACAAAAGGTCTGGATCTTTGGACGCGTCCTCGCCCCAGGCTTTGGCCATGCTGCAGCATTACTCAGATATGCTGGTCAATCTGGTTCGTTCCAAGATGGACGACAGCGAGGATGGGCTTCTGAGCGGTCGTAGTAGGATGTCATCACTTGATCTAGAAGGGGAGGACTAGATAAAAACTTGAAATACAAGCACTCCATCATCATCATCATCTCATCGCTATTTAGTTTTCTAGGAGATCTTTCATGCCATTATAGTTCGTAGTTTTTGTTCAGATTTAGATTTTTTTTTTAAACTACCTGGTACCTAACAATACAATTCTCTTGATATGTATGTAGATATAAAGACTGTCATGAAATATGAGTGGATGGCATTCCACCATCTGCCCTGGCGCAGCACTAGTGTCTTTTGGTAAAACAGTAATCTACATTTACCACACTCGACCCAGGGGGGGGGGTATATGGGTACCTGGCAGGAATTAATTCCTTGAAATGCTAGAGTGCTTAAGAGCAGCCATGCTAAAGCATGTGCGCTATGCAAGAACCCATTATTATTATTATTATTACTGTTAGTATTAATATTTTTATTTAGAATGTAGGTGAATACTTAAAGACATACATAGATATAGATGATGACTAATAACCCCTAATTGTTAAGCTACATGCATGGTTATAGCTATAAATGATTTGATTATGCTAGGGATTAGTGTTTAGAATGAAGAGATACTTAATTTCCTGTAGGGATATATGTATTATGTATATGTACTTGCTTGGGGGTTTGGTAGGTGAAGGGGAATTGATAAATTTTTACTTTTTTTTTTTTTTTGCTGTTGTTGGAAGGGGGGAGGGGTAATCTTTAAATGTTCTCTGAGGGCCTGTATGTCCATTTGTATTTTCATTTAAAAAATATCAATAACTAAATATCTGTTACTATTACTGTTAACCCATATCAGTACAGTGTCTCCTTTGAGTGACATTTTTTAATTATCTTTTGACCCAGAATGCTAGGAATTACACATTATACATGAGCAGAAAGAGCAAAAATCACAGAAAATTTTGAGTCTATTTCCAATGCAGTATGTTGTGCCATTCACTAATAAGAGCGATTCAATTGTAATTTATCACATAAATCTCTAAATTGGCAACACAATGTAAAGTATACAATCACTATTTTCATGTACAAATTAGCAATTTTTCTGTTAAATTTTGCAATTTTCATTCACATTGGTTCATTTAATTAACAATTTTATTTTTTCAAACTACAGTGTATGTAGAAGTAGAAAATAAGAATAATTGTTGCCAATTGGAGGAGGGAAAACTGATGAATTTTGACCTTAAGAAAACACTAAACCCCTATGGGTTAAGGGGCAAGTAGCATATACAGAGATTACTGCAGCTAGTCTAAGCAGAGAATGAAGTAGTATTCAATATATCAGGAAGGGGGCTAAATATAGAAGGAAATGAGCAAAACTCTGAGTTATGTCTCATCTCAATATTGTACCCAGACTGCACCACCTTAAATATGTATGGCAGTGAGAAGAAAAAAAACATAAGCTGTAAAAAAAAACATGTATTGTTCATCATCAATGGTACGGTAGAATATTCATACATGTGCATGTACAAAGTACCAAGTTAGTTTCTTTGAAATGCTTCATTTGCTATCTTGCACCACCTCACTTTCATCTCTGGAAATAGCTTGTGTATATATATATATACTTTGTTGCATAGCAGGCATTTCACAACATTCCACATTTACAATTGCAGTCTTTTCTGTATATATAGAATGTGTATAGAATATCACAGAAAATTATTTTTGCTGTACTACTACCACTGCTTTGTGCCCTCACTGTGTATATAGAATAATTTTATTTTGAGAAGAGAGAAGCATACAGTATTAATTCTTGTTCTAATTTCTCTATCAAGCAAACATGTATGTTTTAGAAAATGTACACGCTTTGTTCTTCCTTTGACTCTAGATTATGTCGTTCTACTTTCTTGAATTCTTCACTGACATGTACAAAGCAATTATGGTTGTAAATATCATTAGAAGAAGATGCCAGGTTTTCTTTACGAGAACTTTAGCTTTTTTGTTTTCGTGTGAAAGTGTGATATTGCTGCCAAGTCGTGCTGAACATGTGTGTCGATATGTGAGATTTTGCGAGATATTTTGTTTCATGCGGCAACGTTGAATTGAATTATAGTACTACAAAGGAGTAGTCAAGTTGCAATTAATATTTTGGCATTTTCTGCCACCATGTGCATTTGTTTTATACTGCTCTATTTTTATTCAGCTTCAAGACAAAGATGAAAAGTTGGTGGCAGTCTTGTGATGTCTTTTGATATGCTTGGAGAGTAAACTTGAGTAGAAAAAAAAGAACACAATTCCTTCAAATGTTTGTAAATTTGAACCAATAAAGATATATGCTTATGTGCTGTAGTTTATGAGAAACTTGTAGGCCTGTATTCTGTGAATCAATTGAAATATGACCCTGTGTTTTGATAATTCAGTCTAATACATGCTCAACTAAATGACAGGTTAGACCTTGGTTCTACTTCCTTTGTGAAACTCAAATTATTGAGATTATGCTGAAAACTTGTGGCAGATTTAAAGTACAGTACAGGCTGTAGAGTTCACGCTTGGTTTTCAATAAGAGCTTTCAGTTGGAGCATTTATATGATAATAAATTTCTTGCAAACGATTTGGGCTTTAACCATGCTGTTCAGACATGATGCGGTAAACTGCTTTAAAAAAAAAAAAAAGCCACAGCAAAACTTTGTGTGTAAAAGTAATACATTTAAAGGAATACATGTACTTGTAAAGAAATGGCAAAAGGTGACATTTCGGGGGTTAAAATCACAGCTCTCTGTTCAGTAATGGCCCCTGTGCATACTCACTTCTCTTTGTCGTATAAGATAAAGAAATTTGAAGTGCACTGTTAAAGCTTATCTCATTAAATTTTGTAGCAGCATATTTTTTTCTGAGCAGCTTATGGCCTCTTGTCTGAATAGACCTTCAGTCTGGTGCTTCCTTTTTTTTTTCTTCAAAGGCAAGCAAGTGTTGGATCTTGTTCATTGAGTGTGGAGTCAAATTTGTGTAAATAATAATTGAAATGCTCCCTTTTTTTTCTTCAAAAGTACAGTGAATAATTAAATAATCTATGCACATGATCATTTTATCAGCTTGTATGTTGAGCACAGTTTTTTGTTCTAAGTTGTAATTGTCAAATAAATTTATATGTCATGATTTCCAGAACTGCCACGTAATTAAGATTTGTAACAGATCAATTAAATGTACACCCGTAACCCTTTTAATTATCTATTTTTATTAATTAAAAGGCTTCTCTAGCAAATGCATCTAAAGCTCCTGTGAGTTATGTGCTGACTAGGCTTGTCCCTTGAATAGTCAGTGAACGAAGCAGCAAGAGGGCACAGGGCCTCACCAGATGGAGCTGAGAGTCGCAGTGGGTGATGCAAATGTGAATTTTTTTAGTACTAATAATCCAATATAACATAAATTTGTAGTATACCTGGATTAAAGAGAACTGTTGCTGGGCTAGCGCCATGAGCGTCCTTGGATGGTGTGTGTGCTCTATACGTTTTCACCATTATTATTATTATTATTATTATTATTGCCAACTACATGTATGTAATACCACTGTTTTTCATAATCATAATAATTTTCTTGAAAACATCATTTGGTAGATCAATAGGTCATCATTATTTGAGGATTACTCTTCAATATGGCTTCAGATATTTGATTAATGCTGCATTCTGCATTTACATGTATGTCTTCAAAACATTGAGTTTGAAATCTGTCGTCAAGGCTAATACTAGATGCAGAATTTTTAAGCTGTTGTTTGTTAATTGATCATTAAAATCAAATCTGATTATTCCTGTTGCAAAACATTACAAATACTAGTAAATAGTATTAAAAGGATGCTGGTGTTGATTTGTTTGATTTAAAAGTAGAATTACATCAATGCACTGAAAGAAAATTTTTCTTCACCCATAACATTTATATTTTTAAATCTAGGCAGGGAAATTTAGGTTTCTGTGAGAGAAGATGTTTATTTTTCCTGGTCTCCCTATCTCTATCTGTTATATCTCTTATTTGCTCCTTCTCCTCTCTCTTCCTTTCTCTCTAATCTCTCTCTCTCTGCTCTCATCTCTGCTCTCTCATCTCTGTCCCTCTCTCTCTCTCTCTCTCTGCTTGCTCCGTCTCTCTCTCTCTCTTTCTCTGCTCTCACTCTGCTCTCACTCTCGCTTGCTCCCTTGGCTCTCTCTAACTCTCTCTCTCTCTCTCTCTCTCTCTCTCTCTCTATTTCTCTGTTTCTGTCCCTCTCTCTTTCTCTGCTCTCACTCTCTCTCTCTCTCTCTCTCTCTCTCTCTCTCTCTCTGTTTCTCTGTTTTTGTCCCTTTTTTTATCTCCCTTTCTTTTCTACTGTTTTCTCATTCTTTGAAATAGAATTCCAAGTGAGGAAAAATGAAAAAAAATCTTCTGTAGAAGGATTGAATTGATAGCTTCATTTTATAGTTCTACCATACCATTTCTTTAAATATGAAAATAAAGAAACTGGGTCTCAAGAGGATATATTGCCAGTATGTGTAAATGTACACACAGTTTATTCTTTATCACGAGTGCATATGTGTTTTTCTCTTGTTTATCATTCGTGAAGCCATTGCAGCAACAAAGCAAAGAGTAATTATTTCAGAACCTTTTCTTATGTATTATTTGATATGATGCTATATTTTGTATTTAATTTGATCAGAAATGTATTGATAAAGCTTCCATTCCAAGCTCAAACATCGTCTATGCTCTTCTTTTGATTTAGTGTGACATGGAGTGCTGTAGAGAATTGGTTTATTGGCAGGCACGTAGCCAGGGGGTGGTGGGTGGTAACCTCCCCCCCCCAAAGAAAAAGGTGGGGAGTGAAAGAAAAAAGCCTTAAAAGGTGCTGTGAGCAGTTATCTTTCTCTCAAAATTTGGTAAAACGTCAAAGCTTTCGAGCTGGAGGGGAGAAAGTCTGCACCCACACAGGGCCTGTTACAATACAGTGCAGTATTGCTTCCAAATACGTGTAATTGAAAAGTGGTCAGAGCTTCAAACTAACTTTCCGCCTAAAAAAAGGTGCTACAAACCGTTATCTTTCTCTCAAATTTGCTAAAACTTCAAAGCTTTCACGCTTCACAAGAGAGAGAGGGGGAGATGTGGAAAAGTGAGTGACTGAGAGAGAGAGAGCGAGAGAGAAAGCATACATGTGTGACGTGACCGTACCCTTCCTATCCCCAATCTGTAACTACTGCATTATGCAATATTGTAAAACAAAATATTGAGGTCAATGTCCATGAAGTTTCTTAATAAAATACCAAAATACCAATATTTGCACTACATGATGGCATGAAGAGCTGCTTCAAAACTTGTTTTGTTAATAAATTTTAATGATCATCTATCCTATATTTATGGCTTATTGACTTGAGGTTGAAAAATCAGCTGAAGAGTTCACAAGGATGCCCAATCATTCCCCAAACCCTTCCCAAGTGGTTTCAAAGTACATTGTACCAAGTGAATAGTAGCAATAACAAGTGTCGCACTGATAACTCATTTATTTTCGCTTTCTCAAAGTTGTGGACACCTCGCTGTATTTCCATTACAGAAAACATGTCTGCCTGTTTTTTACTAACCAGTAATGAACAATATGAAATATTCGAAACAAAAATACAGATTACAAAAAAAACAAGAAGGGAATGAGAAACGGATGTAATGTTAATTTCCTTTTCGTCATGATTATTTCATATGAACATGTTAACTGCTCTGGGGCCTCAATAATGCATACAAATTTGGGTTTAAACGCAACCCAAAAATAAACGCAACTTGATTTTCAACCAATCAAATTGTATGTTTAAGATTAAAATTATTGGAGTTGCGTTTAAAAGAAACTCTTTATGCAAGTGGATCGACACTGATAAAATGGGGTAACCTCGCTAGTCATAAGGACCGCTATTCATAAGGACCACTTATTCATAAAGACTGCTATCCATAACGCGTGACTAAATGAATAGCGGTTTTGCATGAATAGCGGTCCTACATAGCGAGCAAACCATAGACAAAATTACCTCGCTATTCATAAGGACTTCCTTTCATAAGGAACACTATTCAAAACTATTCATAAGGACCGCTATTCATAACGCGTGTTAAATGAATAGCGGTCCTTATGAATAGCGAGTGGACCCCGATGAAAATATGTTATTATTTCATATATTCCGCTCTTGTTGTATAGTGATAATCACGTAACTTCCCTATGCGCTTCCAAAGTTCTTTTGAAATTATACCCCTGGCTTTATTTAACTCTGTCAGCCATTATCAGTTCACAGTACTTTATTGATTCATTTATTTGATTTTTTTTTACGTATTTTCATTTTTTTATTTCATTAATTCCTTTCCCCCTTTTTTTTTTTTTTTTTTTTTTTTTTCTTTTCTTTTTCTTTTTTTTTTTTTTTTTTTTTTTTTTTTTTTTTTTTTTTTTTTTTTTTTGGGGGGGGGATTCCTGTCAGGTAATAACCATTTTACACTTGGGTCAAGAGTGACGACTGTATATTAAATGCCTTGTCTAAAATGAAATACGCATTGGGCAGAGATGCCAACCCACAACCTCTCGATGGAGAATAAAGTTAATAACCACTAAACCACGGTGATATTGACGAGCGAGGTGCCCCAAGAGTGCAGGGTGACCGTGTAATGATAAATTTTCTTATCAACTTGTTTGCCCAAATCATGCACGATCAAATTTGAAGTCCTGATTTCACTTCTCTAATACATTAAGAGCATGGTAAACAATATTTATTGCATCTTATGCAAGCAAGGGTGATCGCAGTTTGTTTTACATGTACCTTTTAAACTTTACCATCTTTATATGGAACCCGCGAGTTACGCAAAAACTGGTAGCTATAATATCACAATATTTAGTAGATCTGTTCTCTCGCTATGCTATAAATCCATAAACGTTGTTGCTAAATGGTTTCATATTAGGTTGGAAATGTCAATATCTTCATTATTATATAGTCTTAGTTTTAACCTGATATGGTCATCAACATTCACCTATTCAACTCTCCACTTACCTGTCTTATATATTTAGTTTTAAATCTATTCCATAGCTGCTTTGTAATGTAGCTTTCAACTGATGACCAAGAGCGTTTACCCCCCCCCCCCCTTTTTTTTTTTTTTTTTTTTTTTTTTTTTATTCAGTCTAATCTACAAAGCATCACTTTTGTTATAGCGCTTTTCCTAGTTCCAAAGCGCTTCACAATAATATTTGCTCCACAATTTGCTCCGCTAAGTATATGGGCCATTTTAAAAACAATCAACTTCAAAGACTTGGCCAATAAAAACATATAACAATGCATGCTCTCTAACAAAATAAATGTAGCAGTAGTTAGGGGTAGTTTGTAGCTTGTTCCATAATTTTGCAGAAAAGATATTTCACCAGTACATTTCACGGATGTTATACCGTCACTATGAACTGAATTAAAACTTAGTGTAAGCGTTCAACATCAATATAACTTTCGTTTCTTTAGCAGCTAGGCCTGTAGTAAAATAGCCCAACTTAAAAGGAAATTATAAAGGAAAGTAATTGAATACTGGAATGATTTATAGCATCTGCATGAACAAAACCATATGGGTGCTACCTCACCCGCGTAGCCAGGATTTCGTTTTAGGGGGCGGTTGTGAACACGCGAAGCGTGCTCCCCGGGGGGGGGGGTTCCCCCTCCCGCGCAAAGCGCGAAAGCTCTGACGTATTTATAGCAAATTTGAGAGAAAGATTACGGCTCGTAGCACATTTTTTTAGGCGGAAAGTTATAGTTCGACGCCCTGACTCTTTTCAATTATTTGGACGCAATACTGCACTGTATGTAACAGGGGTGGGTGCAGGGAGGGGGAGTTTCCCCCCTTCCCGCGCAAAGCGCGAAAGCTATGACGTTTTAGCAAAATTGAGAGAAAAATAACGGCTCATAGCAAACTTTTTTTAGGCGGGAACTTATATTTCAACGCACTGACTGCTTTTCAATTATTTGGATCCAATACTGCAATGTATGTAGCAGGGGTGAATGCGGGAAGGGGGGTTTCCCCCTTACCGCGCGAAGCGCGAAAACTTTGACATTTTAGCAAATTTTGAGAGAAAGGCTTTTTCTCTACTCACTCCCCCCCCCCCCCCCCCCGCTTTTTCGCTCTAGCTTTTTTTTTTTTTTTTTTTTTTTTTTAGTTGGTGTGTTTGGGGGCCACCGCCCCCGGCTACGCGCCTGTGCTACCTTACTTTCTTTTATTCTTTTAAAACGATTTATACGAAATAGCAATTCAAGTATAAATAGCCTTTTCAAGGCTGAATTTTATCCCAAAGATGAATGAGATCATAATATTGTATTTCACTAGTATTTCTTTTTCATGTTTATGTTATAAGCTAAAAACAAGACTATGATAATATGATATCTGAGAGGACAATAGCAATGCCATAAATTCATAAACATCCTTGTAATGATGAATTAGTTTACCAATGTCAACATTTTTCATTATCCTTGTCTTGATTGATCATCGTATAGCTTTCACCCATTAAACTTTTCCCCATCGAAATATATCAAACGAAAAATCACCAAATCACCAAATCACCAAACATGTGCAATGGCGCGCTTGTGTGTGTATATAACACTGTCGCTATTCTGGCCCGGGGGAAGGGGGGATACAGATTTGGCTTAAAACTTTTTTTTTTTTCTTCTCGTGGATACATTTGTATTAGATACTGACTGAGAAATGAGAGAGAGAGAGAGAGAGAGAGAGAGAGAGAGAGAGACAGTGAGAGAAGAGAGAGAGAAAGAAAGAAAGAGAAAGAGAGGGGGAGAGGGGGAGAGGGAGAAGGGTGGCAAGAGATCGAGAGGGGGGGGGGGGTGAAGTAAAAGTGGAGAGAGAAGGGAGAGTGGAAGGAGAAGGAGGAGACGCCCGAAACCATTCCTAAACTTTAACAAATGACTGATATTGAAACTGACAAAACTGATAAAGCTACGACTTTCATTTAAAATAAATATGTCTATAAACGAAAATTGTATATAGACTAATCAAACAATTAAAACGAAATTCAAAGATCGGTTTTTAATCCAGGTGTTTTAGATTGGCTATAAGATATATATATGAATTGGAGATAGAGAGAGAAAGAAGGAGAGAAAGGGAGGGAGAAAGGGAGAGGGGAGGGAGGAAGGAGAGAGAGAAGGAAAAAGAGAAAGAGAGAGAGGAAGAGAAATGGAGATATAACGGAGCAAGCTCTTCTCCACAGAATGATTATTACAAAATTGATTGGAAATTCTTCTTTTTAAATTTATTTGTTCATCTTAAAGAGACAGTTCAGATAATTAAATACAATTATCTACTTTCAAAGTCTATAAATTTCAAAAGTACACATCCATTTTCAAAGGAACCTTTGTACTATGCCAGAGAAGCTTCGGGAAGTTTTATCCACTAACTGACTTTCTGAAACCATCAACTTTTATTTATTCCTTTCTATAAGTGCCACTCGCATATTTTCCACCAAATTATAAAATTTATATCTTTGTTTATAGTCAATGGGTTGAAATATACAGCTGCGTATTTCCGGGGGCACATACGTCAAATTGTGTAAAGAGAGGGAGAGGACAAAAAATTGATAAGGAGATTAAAAGGGAGAGGGAAAATGTGAAAGATGGTACATACCCCTCCCACACCTTCCATTCAATTGATTGCATCGTTCCCTCGATTTCCTTTCATCTAGTAAGACCGCCCCCATGATGTGGCGTACCTATAGGGATTATTTATTTTTTTATTTTTTTATTTTTTAATACACATGCATACGCTGGTATCAATATGCCTATAGCACTTAATTTATTTGATGTACGATAAAAGAGCAATGTAGATAAAATGCCTTGCTCAAGGGCATAAGTGCCGTGCCGGCGATCGAACGCCCGATCCTCGCATCTCCAGTCAAGCGCCTTAAACCACTGGACCACGGCACCTCCTAAAGGGATTATTATTATTTTTTTTTTTTTTTTTTTTAAGAAAAGAAATCTAATTACTGCTATATTGGTGTTCTTGGGGGTGGGTCCCCCCCCCCCAATAAAAATATATATATATATATATATATATATATATATATATATATATATATTATTAATTTATTATTATTATTATTATTATATTATTTTTTATTTTTATTTTTTTAAATAACACACATGCATACGCTGGTATCAATATGCCTATAGCACTTCATTTACTTGATGTACGATAAAAAAGCAATGTAGATAAAATGCCTTGCTCAAGGGCATAAGTGCCGTGCTGGGGATCGAACGCCCGATCCTCGCATCTCCAGTCAAGCGCCTTAAACCACTAGACCACGGCACCTCCTAAAGGGATTATGGAGCCCGGGCAAACAATGAAGTTGCGCCCCCCCCCCCCCCCCCCCCAGTGCCCAAACTTATTGACGTTATTTTAAAAGCGATGGAGCAAAGCCACCCGGCGGTAGATATAAAAATATTTTTTGATTTTCATTTTTTAATTTTTTTTTGCATTTTTAACCCTAAAACAATTTCTTCTGCATTTTACCCACGAAATTTCGCAATTTACCACTGCAATTGAGCGGGAGAGAAGTTCGAATTTTGTACACCGATAAATGGTTTTCTATTCATCCCCTTTTCAAATTGGACGCGAGATTAACGAAAAACCTTGAGAAATAGTCGAGGAATTTAGCAAGGCAACCAAAAGTTGCAATTTCTTTCAAAGGTTAAGGTTTTGCAAATGCTATTCTATACACTTTATCCTATATTGAGGGGGCAATATTTATAAGACGCTGATGAAACTTACAGGAATCAAATTTTCATTTTGTCGAATTTTTAACCTTTTAAAAACACTATTTCAAAACTATATACTGGGGCCCCAAATTATGAGATCCCTACATATTAATAATTATGCGAGGAAGACTAGACTAGATAAGATATATAAATTTCATATTGGTCACCTCGCTGCCCGAATATAAGGGAATTCTTTGTCCGATAGACCTACCATCCTGTTTCTAAATTTCACGAGTGAGCGAAGCGAGAGAGCAAAAGGGACACTTTTATTACTATTAAATATCATTTCGTCATCAAAATGTTGGAGCTTCGAAAAAAAAAAAAACCTACCTCTCAGGCATATGCTACTAAATAGGCATTATGTCTACTAAAAAAGGTGCAGCAACCCGCGACCCCCCCCCCCCCCCCCCCTCCACTGGTTCCGCGGTTCATGACCATCATGGCCAATGGCGCGGTTTAAGAAAAGAAAAGTGTAAAGGCCTATTACCCGGGCGCGATTATTCTCAAAGATTCGTTAAAGCGCTCAAAATCACGCAAACAGTCAACAAGAAAATGTTTGCGATCACTTCTTGTGCACATATCCAATTTCCCCTATTTTTGTTTTACCAAGTATACTCGAAAAACCTGAATAACAATCTATATGTGGTGAGTCGAAAGGGAGTAAGAAAGGGGTAGTTAAACTCGATTTTCTAGTGGCATAGGGCAGAGATTTCGCGCCCCATTGGTTTCCTTTCAAACGATTTGAGGTCAAAACAAACAAAGAATGTTGAATGATCGCCTTTAATCTCCTTTCTATAAATAGGGGTTCCAAAAGGGCATCCTGTCTAGATATCTTCACAAACAATGTGTCACCGAGATCCTAACGTGATATAGGCCCTATATGCATGTGTTACCACATATTTTGTGATAACACAGTCAACAGCTGACGAACTATGTGTTGCTTTTTCGTAATTTCGTCTCGCCATCGTAGAAGCAAGTCTGCGTTGTATATTTGAGTTGTTTACAATATTGATTTGAACAGCCATGCAGATGCACAGACGACAACATCGCGCAGTACCACATTTTTTTATTTATAGTATTATACGGAAACTATTTCACTGATTTTCTTTTGGGTATATTAAGTGGCATATGCCGCACCTTAAGGTATGAATACACACTCAAACGTGATTTTCAGCGAGTTTTATCGAAACACGAGTGTATGACCTTCATATTTTGATAGTTTTGAAAATGAATACGTAACCGGATTTCTGCTTGCTTTGTTGGCTGATTCCATCGGGAAGTCAATAGTGCTTTATAATTCAGCTTTGGAATATAACAGGGATCATGCAGTGCAAACTACATTCGAGAAGTTGATAACAAGAAACCGCGCTACCGGATAGATATGAAACTGTTTTACACTCATGTCCATGCGTTTATATGAATAGATTCGAAACTATTATAGTTGTATCCATCGAGTATACAGTATGGAGAGATTCCATGAGCGATTGGTGTTATCGACTTACCATCAATTCAATGAAGCACCATAACGATTGATTACGATACTAGGAGCTTTAATGCCATGGCAAGAGGCCATAGTTTTTTGGCATAATGATGCATAATTGCTTCTAATACTGTGCTGCGTCACCAAGGGCAATTATTATACTCAGCTAAACTGTTAAATGATCAGAGCGAACATCAGTGATCTGTTCATATAATTTCATGGACATTCTAAATACCGGAGGGAAACGCATCTGAAACTTTCATTAACTACATGCATGATCAACCGGCTTTATTGCACGAGCTTGTCGAAACGCATGAGACCTCTTTGAACTGACAGTTTGTTCAATTAGATACTTTTTAAAAAGAGTGAATTTTCACTCTATTGGTACTCCACCGGGAGTCAGGTCAGTGACCACTCGATCTTTATACAGAGATATAGAACTGTTGTGGTCGTCGTCCAGGTCGCCGTCGAGGTCGTTATGGGGCAGAACACGTGGCAGACGAGGACGCAGCTCATCGCTGTCCTCATAATATTCTGGATCTACCTCTTCATCGGCGCCTTGATCTTCACCTCAATCGAGCGCCGTCACGCGGACGACCTCCAACGAAAATTCCTCGTTGCCGCAATCGACTTCGTGGCCAACAACTCGTGCGTGGATCAGGCTGACCTTCAGACCTACTCCAACGTCCTGATCAATGTCTATGCCGGAGGTCTTCGGTGGACACCCGACCAGGGTTTCAACTCGTCAAAACAGCAATACCATCACTGGGATCTTATCGACTCATTATTCTTCTGTGCAACGGTCGTTACTACGATAGGTAAGTTTTATCAATTTGTATTTCTCTTTTAATTTATTATGAGATTGTAATATTTGTTTTTATTTCTTAATATATTCATTGCTATATACCTATCAATTTATCAATTTTGTCCAAGAATGTAAGGGGAAAATCGCTGAAAGCTTTAAGACAAATACATGTATATAAATCAACTTTTATTAAGTTAAATAATTGATGTGATAACTTAGGAGAATAATAAGAATTCTATTCACAACTAGGCGTTGTGGCGTGCGCCTGTAATCCAGCTAACAGTGAAAGTTATAAACTGATTCAGCGGACCCAGGTTCGAGACTGAGTCGGTCCCCAGACGTAAATAATCATATCTGATTGATAACGTCTGTAAAAACCCAAATACACACACACACACACATAGCACTTTACGAATAACTCTGAATAAATATTATAAAGAGGGGATTATTTAAATCATTTTAAAAGAACTCCATTAAAATTGTGACCACCCCTATAATCTTGCTTCCCATAACCTTTTGGACTAATTCTGCGACATACATTTTAAAAGTGAGATAGAAGCTTTATACGGCAAGACCTTAAAGGCAACGACCACCCGGTCCCTGGATCGAGAGAGACAATTGAAGATAAAATACAATCCGGTCAAAAGTTTGAACTCTCTGTTGATTTATTGAAAGTGAAGTGTATAATCACGGTGTTCTCATACCTTACCACCACGCCGCTCCTCTCTCTCTCTCTCTCTCTCTCTCTCTCTCTCTCTCTCTCGATTTTGTTCTCTCTCTCTCTCTCTAAATTTGGCTGTTTTTTTCTCTCTCGATCTCTCGATCTCTTGACCCTTTGTATCTCTGTCTCCTTATGCAGTGTGTCCCACAAAAAAGGAAATCATAATTAATAATTACCTTGATTACATACATGTATGTAAAGCTCTGCTTCTCTTCTTTCATTTTGATGCACAACTTATTATTCATAATTCACGCATGATTGAATTGAAACAATGGAGAGTGGTGCTATCAACATGTTATTTGCACGCACAAATTGCATCTTTGAGTGAGTTTTTAGGGTAGTAAACGTGATTATTTTGAAAAAAAGAAAGAAAACAAAATATAACGTACAAAATCATAATTTTCTCTTTCATATGACACCTCATGCGTAAAAACATGAATGATGTATGCCAGAGGACAAGTATAAATTGAAGACATGTTTGATTTCTTCCCAAACCATTCAGCTTTCCTGACCTAGCAGCTGATAGTGGACTTAATGCTTGGGTGAATTTACACAAACATGGGAAATGAAAAGGAATATTAGAGATGGTTGGGGTATATATAAAAAAGCTGAAAATTAAGCAAACCATCTTTAGCTTGCCTGACCATGCCGCTGACCACAGAACATATACGGTGTTCATCGTAACAGAATTGGCTTGCTCTGGGAGCCTGCAGTTCTTCTTCGACCATGTCGACCAGATCGACACTTGTTGACAATGGGGCTCGTCCCTTCCTGCTGATAATTATTTTCTTATGTTTCTCCATAACGTAGAATTCGCAGGAACGTCGCGATCTGGAAATCTCTCATGGAAGGCTGCAGCAACTTGCTGCATGGCCTCCAGAGCGAGCCCATCCCGTTATGATAAACACCCTATCTCCTGTGGTCAGCTAAGAATGGTTTGCTTAATTTTCAGCCTTTTTATACCCCAAACATAGTTATGTAATGTTCCTTTTCATCCCCAAATATCTTAAATATAAGCATTGAGTCACCTGTCAGCTGCTATGTCAGGAAAGCTGAATGGCTTCGTTCTCAACCATCAACTCATTTCGGCAGAAATCAAGCATGTTTTCATCTTACTTGTTCTCTGGCAGACATCATTCATTTTTATGCTTGAGGTGTCATATAAAAAAGGCGAGTTGGCTCAGTCGGTAAAGCGTCTGCCTGTCGAACCAAAGATCGTGGGTTCGAAGCCACCCCGGGCGGATGACTGAAGCCTGAGTTGTGTGTAAACGTGCCCCTCCCCTGTTTCATATAGACGTAGGCTATGTTAAAGTGGAAAACACTCTGTCCCTCGGATAGGAAGTTAAATGGAGGCCCCTTGTGAAGGAGAGTCACCACCTTTGCCCGTTAAGAACTCACTGCACTATTCGATGAAAAGTAGGGGGAAACCTCGGTGCAGTGGTACACCTGCACATCCCAATCATTTATATCGGGAGGAGAGACCTGAGGGTTACAGTGATTCATTTCGCTTTTCCCTTCCCAGGCACAAGTGACGCCAAATACCGGTACTTAATAATAATGATTTAAAAATTATAACATTTTAAGTGATGTTTTTCTTTTTTTTTCAAAATAAATACGTTTACTACCCTAAAAACTCAAAGTTACAATTTGTGCGTGCAAATAAAATGTTGGTAGCACCACTTTCCATTGTTTAAAATCAATCATGCGTGAATTATGAATAATAAGTTGCGCATCAAAATGAAAGAAGAGAAACAGAGCCTTACATACATGTCTCATCAAGGAAATTTTTCATTATTATAGAAAATTTCTGCCATTAAATCCGGTTTCCTTTTTTCTGGGACACACTTACATTAGGTTGTCAGCGTCTAACTCCATCTGGTGCTTTCTCCTTTTCTTTATCTGTCTCTCTCTATCAAACTTTTAGTCTGTCCCCCCTCTCTTTCTTTCTTTCTTTCTCCTTCCTGTCTCTTCCTGTCTGTCTCTCTCTCTCTCTCTCTCTCTCTCCCTCTCTCTCTCTCTCTCTCTCTCTCTGTATGACTTTTGTGTCCCTCCCCCTCTCTCCGTCTCTCTTTCTCTCCTTCTCTTTATGTTGGGCCCACTGAACTCTATATGAGTTCAGTGGTTGGGCCGGATAGTCACTATCGGGGATGGGCGGGGTGACCAGTACTTCATTTTGGCAAATATTGTTTTCAGGTTTTCAAGTCTTTTTCACACCCTTGTTGGCAACTAATCCTGAAATCTTCTATTCCTTTTGGGTCCTTCTTAACATTAATTTTCAGATATGGGGATGTTTTTTGTTATGTACGAAGCTCCCTTATCTGCCATCAGAACTGATTATCAGCAATAGTTTGACACCCCCTTTGCATCCTTCAAAAATGTTCAACAGCGTCACATCTTTCTGTGTGCATGCCCTCCCCCCTCTCACTCTCTCTCTCTCTCTCTCTCTTTCTCTCTCTCTCTCTCTCTCTCTCTCCTCCCTCTCTTTTTCTAGAATCCTTGCTGCAGCACTAATGTCCTTTGGCAAGACAATGTTATTCAAAAGTCCTTTTGAAGCGCATACAACAAAAAATATTGAAGATATTGATATAGGCTTTTTTTGAAGCATTTAAATGAAAGTAGCCATGGTAGTCATGGTAGTCTTACATACTCGGTCGTTTGATTAGTTCAGCATTGGGGTTTGTGGTCAAATTCTTAACACGCTACCTTTCCAAGTCTTCAATACATCGTAGAAATTGCATGTTTACAATTATTATGATACAGTGGAACACTATCTTGAATAATTCAGACGGTTTATGTACTTGTACCTATTCAAGCAACATCGGCCTATCACAGACAGTGGCGTAATGAGCTAAGATTTTTGAGGGGGTTGAGCATAGGGCCCAATTTCTCAATACTTGCGAGCGAAGCAAGCGAGCAAAATAAAATCGATCTTTTTAAAATGAAAATGTAATTTTTTCATATATCAGGTAGGAAATTTGAATTTTTTTCTGTCCTCTTTTTCTTTTCTTTTTTTCCTTTTTTGGCATGGAACTATTGGGGGCTGCATCCCCCAAGCCCCCCCCCCCCCACACACACACACACCAGTACGCCAATGATCACAGCTATCCTCGACTTGGCTGCATCTGCTTACCAAAATGACTGTTTCTTAATTGCATTTTCATCTAATTGCACATGCCATAAAATTATGATGATTTACGCGCTCTAGCTGTTTTCTTAGCCACATTACAGCACTACTTTCACCCATCAGTAAAAATTTATATGTGTTCATCGTAACGAAACGAGTGACACGATAAATGAAATTACTTTCATTAGATTGGAGTGGTTATATATGCAGGATAACAACAGAAATATTCAGAATCAATATAAGTCGAGCAGCATTACTCATGCAGAGACCCTTTTAATATAGTAAAAGCAGTTGGTTCATTCAGGCGGAATAGCTGCCATAGTAATGGTCTTTGAACCGAACGGTCCAGGGTTCGATACCAAGTCGGTGCGTGTCCATGGGTAAGACTTCAAATTTTAATTATCTTATAAGTCCCACAGATGGGACTTGAAATCGAACGTCCCCTGGTCGCTTACCTAAGCAGATAAATGGGTAAAGTAAAAGAAAAATTAGTCAAAGAAAATTGCAATCCTCTCACATCATGTAGCTTGTGCTACTTGTGTCTGAACTATATTTAATTTTGTTGTTGTTGTTGTTGTTGTTGCTTTATGCAGACTCTCTTATATTAAAGTGGTATTAACTAAATGTTCATATCCCTCTTGAGGCAATTTTCCCTATTATCCATATTAACCTTCTCCACCCTTAATTATTGATAATACGGAGATTACTGTAGGGATTAAATTTTGATTTCCAATCGCCATAATGGAAATTTGATTTATAGTCCGATCCCCAGGGTGAAATTGAATCAAGCAGATCACCCCAGCGCGTAATCATCGAAAATGAATGGAGGATCTTCTGAAAGAAAAACACGAAGAAAGGAATCTGTATTATTTTCATTTCCATTATTAAAACACAAAACATAATAACGGTGTTCGCATTCATTAAATTAGTATGATTATAACTGGCCTCAAATTTAGCACTGTCACTTATTTACACAGAGTTTATTTATTATTTTCAGGGATATATTATAATGGTAATGGTAGTTCGGCTTATACCCAGTCATTCCAGAATATTTCGAACAAACGTAATTTTACCAGTGCACTTAACATGTTAAAGATTATTTGTTTCGTATATCGTATCTGGACCGTACCTTCGAACTTCTCCCCTAAGACAACTTGCCCCAAACAATTTACCTCAGACAACTAAACTATAACAAGTACCCCAGAACAACTACCTCCTAGGAAAACTATCCCAAAGTATTACCCCTTGTTGATATAACTCTTTACTGGGGTATAGTTGTCTGGGGATATCCTATAGAGGATCAATGTCCGACTGGTAGTTGTTCTATAGGGGGTATATTATCCGGGGTAATTATTGTCCGGGATGCTTGTCCGGGATGCTGGTCTGGGATAGTTGTCCCAGCATCGCTAGATATAAATTGATGACCATTTTCTTTTCTTTTCTGAAGGAATAGACTTTGAAATTATATGATAGAGGAACGGGCCTGTATTGCAACGCACTTTACTCGATTTTCCTCACCTTTCTGCATGTGTCTTTAAACATTGTGCTGAATATAATAATGATATACCACGTGACATTATACAGAGACGAGTCACAAACAAGATGCCTGTTTGTCAGAATAAAATGGGATAAAACAATTACTTATGACCCGAAATGAGGGCACACTTAAGGTAAGCAAACATTAAGGTAGGAAAAGGAGAGCATAAATGGCATTGTTTTCTTTGTTTGAGATGAATACATGACTATAGTCATCATCAGCAGCAGCAGCAGCGATAAGTCCGAAAAGAGACTTCTTACCGTGTGACCCATTCATATTCTCAAAGAAGAATGTCTCTCCATGACAACAGAGATTCACTGATTTATATCCATTCCAGGGGCGGATCCAGAAATTGATAAACGGGGGGGGGGGGGGGGGGTAGGGGTAGAATCCTCCGTGGACGGGGAAGAGTGCAGAATGTACTCAGGCTATCAAAAATAGCACCGTGAGCCACAGACCCACAACATTAAAACAAAAATTATTATCATTATTATTTACTGGGCCTTCGAATGATGTGGGGGGGGGGGGGAATCTCTCTCCCTCTTTCTTTCTCTCTCTCTCTCTCTCTCTCTCACACACACACACACACACACACACACACAAACACCCGCTATCTTAACAACATTATTTCATAGCAGTTCAGTGACCTTATTTCTGTTTGGAACATCAGTAAATAATACTGTAGAAAAAAATACTAATCAGACACAATGTACAAGGGTTCGAAGTTTGCCTATTAAAAGTGTTTCATCAGGAATTAGAGATCGGTCGTCTTATAAGCTTTCAAAAAAAGGTTCGGTTTTTTTGTATACTCCTTTTCCTGACGAAGCCCTATTATTTTATGGGTGAAAATTCGAACTTTCGTGACTCTCTACTTAATGTAATATGTTTTTCTAGAGCACTGTGTACTAATATTCCTAAACAGCACTCTCGATTATATATAACGGTATGCGATGTTGGCCAGTATTATTGTCTTCAGAGAGTGGAGAGGGGGGGGGGGGGGGGGGGGGGGGGGGGGGGGGGGGTAAAGGAAGCAGACACTAGAAAATTACGTTTCATGTTATGACATTCAAATTTGTGAAATCGTGCTTGTTTGGCATTATGGTAATGATTTTTAAAAATATTTAAAATCTATAGTTTATAGTATAAAAAGTCTATCTAAATAGGCTCTTCGACCATCAAAAAACACATGAGGAAGGCCCTACAGCGTCCGAAAACTTGTGAGATTTTGAAGGAGTAAATTATAGCCCAAATTTTAGCCCGAATTGCGTACAAAGTTTTCTAGTTCTAGCCGTCTCTATACGTCTCTTTCTATTCATCTGTATATTTCTCTCTTACACTTTCTCTCTCCCCTCTTCCCCTCTCCATCCACTATCCCCCGCCGCCGCCGCCGCCGCCGTCGCCCCTCTCCCCTCTTACTCTCTCTCCCTCCTCTTTCTCTCCCATTTCTCTTTTTTCCCCCTTCTTTTCTCTCCTCTCTTTTCCCCTCTGTATCTCTCTCCCTTCCCCTCTCTCTCCACGCCCATCCCTTCTTTCTTGGCTTTTTATTTCCTGTCACTTATAACGATTTAGAGAATCGCGCTTTTTTGCTACAATAATTCTCTCGTTATTTCCACTTTCGTAATATTTTCATCATCTATACATGTACATTTCTTTTCATGTAACGAATAAGCATCTGCCGAAATCTCCCCGCCAAAAAAGACCCATTATATAGGTTACTGGGCATGCTGAGTGCAATGGTAGTTAAATTGCACGTTAACTTCTACTAGGAATGATTTCATGATTAAGCAAAATTAAAGTGTCATTCACAGTGTTTAATTATCATAATGAGATCATACACACTAATAACATTGCTGCATGGGTAACATAAATTTGAGTTTTCGTTGAATCTGCGAATTAACGCAGTTATTTTGGATATCCAAATTAATGATTAACATAATAATTCGCTGTGCCAAAACAGATTTATAGAACGTAATTTATTATAGATGAATCTAGCTCCATATAAGACTATACCTGCTCTAGTTTACAACATGAACCATGATTGTTTTATTTGCAACAAATTATAAACTACTTCACTTTTCTGGTGGTATTGAAATAACGGCATTCATACACGACTTAAATATTGATATTTTCACTGATTCATAGGAAACAGAGATTTAATCGCGAAAACAAGATTAATGTAGAAGAGCTTTAAACATCCATATTTCGGCATTTCAATAAGGTTTATGTAAAGAGTGTTTTCCGTTAACCAGTTAACGGGGGAAAAGATCCACGTACTGAGTAATGTTAAGTATACATCATAATCAGACCTGGCCCCCGTTGCATAAAACTTACCATTAACGGTAACTTTGCCATCAATGGTAACTCCCATGGAAATCTTGATTTTGATTGGCTGTTGAGTGATGTTACCATGGTAGTTACCATTGATAGCAGAGTTACCGTTAACGGTAAGTTTTATGCAACGGGGCCCTGAAGTGTTTAATAAAGTTGTGTATTGGCCCTACATTACCCAGTGACTTCAATATAGAACTTCGTATTTGACCACTTTACGATGCGAAGAAGAAATCGTAAAAGAAGATAAATATACCCCGCCTTATTGCAATTCATTCATTTCAGATATGGAAATAACAAATAGGCCAACTTCGTGGCCAGATATTAAGGACTATAAGGTTTGATTGGTCAGTATCTTTGGACTTATTTCACATGTACCATTAAAAACGAGATTTGTTTCTTAAGAAATAATGAGATGCATGCAAATGACACGCGTGCCTCTTTAAATTTCTAAACTTAAAGTACCCTTAATCGCTTGGCTTTGACATACAAATTAAAACAAACACATGAACTGAATAAATAGCCTTTAATATTCTACAGCCATAAAAGGAAGAAATTATTCCCTGCTCAACCGTGTCTGAACGCTATAACCAACCCCTGCCCGAATGGTTGTCATATCAAGGAGTTCTGTGATAACTCCTTCGTCATATCAAACAACATGAGCCTTTATTTAGACCCTTGACCAAATTTATGACTAGGCCTATTAGCAATTTCGAAAGGCAATCTGAAGATTTATATTGTGAGGATTGTAAACAGTATTTCTCTGATTATTTCTTAGTCACCCACTGACTGTACATGACCTTCGAACTTTGATCGAATGATTTTGCCATTTGATTACATTCGATATAATTATGTCTCGACAACCAGTGGCGTGGCATGCACTGGTCTAGCCAGCGGGGGTGGGGGGGGGGGTGGGGTGGCACCAGTCTTGTTATGTAGATGAAATGTATATTACTTTACAGGAGACCGGGGGGGGGGGGGCTACAACCCACGAGACCATATGAGGCAGTTCACAAGAGCGACAACCCATTACATTGGCAGCCCTGTTATACAGGGTGCACATTAAATTTTTTTGCTCCTTTTGAGGTTCAAATTTGCATCCTGTTCGACCGTTTGAGTGCTTATTTTAACTTACTGTTATTTATCAGTTTGTGGATTGGATATTATACCCCCCCCCCCCCCCCACCCCCGTTTATCAGCCTGGATGCACCACTGACTAGGCTTTGGAAATTTGTATAAAAAATGCATCAATGATAATAATGAATGCTCTCTCTCTCTCTCTCTCTCTCTCTCTCTCTCTCTTGTTTTAATTTAGGTTATGGTCACCTGGCCCCGAGCACGGAACTTGGACGGTCCGTCTGCATCATATACGCCTTGATCGGAATACCACTCAGCGGTCTGCTCGTCACTATTATCGGTCAGCAACTCAAGAAGCGCCTCAGGGGTCTTTGGAACCGTCTCCTTCGTCGGATGCACTGCATCACCTCGACGAAATCCTCACTCACACACCGTGTCGCAAAGGCTACGGCCGTCGTCATCGCCGGCGTCGCATTCTACGTGATCCTCATCATCATCCCCGCGTGTCTGTTCAACTACATCGAGGGCTGGGACTGGCTAACGAGTCAGTACTACGCTTTCATTTCATTCACCACCATTGGATTCGGGGACTACGTCGCGGGAGACGGCCGGACGCTGAGTGTCGTCGGCCGCATCGTTTACAAAGTCCTGCTCATCTTTTACCTCGTCTTCGGGATGGGGTTCGTCACCATGCTCCTGCAGGGACTACAGAAGCGGAACGCTCAGAAGGTGAAGCAGCTGGCGCAACGGAGAGTGATCCGGAGAATCATGAAGAGAAAACGAGTACGGAAGCTGGGATTAGACGACCCGGACGGAATCATCACAAAAGAGATGCCTTCCGAGAGTGACGAGTACGTTGTCATAACAACGGATGTTGTCGTGGGTGCTGACAGTCAGGGAGATGTGTTTGAGATGCAGGAGCTGGAGTCGGGTGTGGCTTTTGAAACAGTTTCAGTGGTTGATGATATCATACAAACTCAAACCATTCCATCTTTTGATGCTGCTACTCAGACCGATTGGTCGAAACTTGACTGTAGATGCCGCTCTTGTCATAAGAAACCAGAAACGAATGATGGTGTTACAATGACAACTCAGTCTTCGCAATCGTCTTCTTCCGAGTCATCATCCGCATCAAAGATAATTAATGACCACGACGTGACGTGGAAGATTACGGAAAACTCATTATGCCCTGAAGAAACATAGCTAAAAAAGGGATGTTAACCTTATCGATTTTCTTCATTCGTTAAGTTTTATTATAAAATTGAAAGTATTAGACAAAAATATATACCTTTTAAAAGAGTGGAAAATGTTTCAGAACTCATAACTCAAATCTCTTAAGGCTGACTGATAAATGGAGCTATGAACTTGCGAACATATTCTACTTTTTGCTCTTTTAAAAAGACTCTTTATGATTTTTATAATCAGTGTGTCGTCTTTTTCAAAATAATTATATGCACAAGATAAAATGAGTTGAGTCCATTGAAACATCAGGGTATACACGGACACATTTTTGCCCGAATATCAACTTTGAAGTTTCTAACTTTTGCGAGTGAGCGAACAAGTGAGCAAAAATGTACATAAATTACATCTTCGGAAACCTCGCTCGCCGTAAATGAGCTGGTGGTTGCCTCAATATTGGAACTAATCCTCCGGGGCTGCCACCTCCCCCCCCCCCCCCCCCCCACCGCCCTTACGACTAAGCGTCGAAAAAGTTGAATATTTAAAGAAATTTTATAACTTTAAACTTCACATACTTTATTGATATTAGTACTTGTGGTAACTTTTATTTACATTCAGTTTTGAGTGATGATTTTAAAGCTATCTATATTACTGAGTCGGCATAAAAAAACTCCTTTTTATACAGTATATGCCCATAAAAATGGGGATTCAGAATGGCTTGTGTTAAATATTACGACATAGACTTTAGAATAAAGAAATTATAAATACCACACGGCTGAGTTGAGGAGGTATTCAGTACTATTTAATGAATGTCAAACTATGTAATAAGTACGTTTATGTTCACACTAGAGGTATGGGTCCATAGTACAAGTTAGGAATTTGATTATGCAGATTAAGGAATCGTGAAGCAAATATGCAATATTCATTATCATGCAATCATGTTCACGGTCATTATCATTCTGTTTTAACACTGAAGGCCACAAAATGTTGTTTTGTAAGCACTGTGTATATGAACACTATTGGATGCATTCCTTTAAATGGGTCCGATAAATTCCCCTTTCAGACTATGGTGACAAAAAAAAAGAAAAAGATATATATAAATCAGTATTATACATATCAAATAATTTTTAGATATGACTCTTCCTTTGAGGGTACTTGTTTTTCCGAAGGTTCATAATTCCGAAGGTTCGTAATCCCGAAACACAAATTTCCCACAGCAGAGGGCTCATAATTCCGAAAATGAAGTAGGGTTCATAATCCCGAACATTTGATGTATTTCTCCAAAGGTTCGTAATTCCGAAAATGAAATAGGGTTCATAATTCCGATGGTTCGTATAGTTCCGAAAATGTAATTCCGAAAATGAAATAGGGTTCATAATTCCGATGGTTCGTATAGTTCCGAAAATGTAATTCCGAAAATGAAAAAAAAAAGGTTCGTAATTCCAAAATTAAAGCCTTAGATAACTTTTCAGAATTACGAACCTTCGATATTATCAACCCTCTTTCATTTTCAGCATTATGAACCGTCGGAATTACGAACCGTTGGAGTAACGAACCTTCGGACATACGAATCCTCGGAATTATGAGCCTTCGGAAAAACGACATGACTTGTAACCTTTCCTTTTATGCCCATATGGATGTTGATAATTTGTGCAAAAATGTTTTTTCTTTGAAATATCAGTATTATTGTACATTTAAAGAATCTTTCGAACATGTTCTCTTAGTGCAAACTTCTTAGCACAACTCTGAAGTGTTCAACATGAAGTGGAAATATACTACATGTATTTGTATGTTATACTATTATACGCGATCAATCCGGAACATAATTAATTCGCAATATGTGATTTTAACAATAATGTTCTATGTTGTGTATACTATGAAGGTGTATGTTCTGTTTGAAATTATTAAATTAGAAAGACAATGTATAGTTCTGATATGACGTCTTTTTGTTTTTCGTTAGTACTAAAATAAAAGAGCCCTAGAAGAATGGTATAAAACGATCGAGACCTATTTCGTTACGTAATGCACACACTTTAGTCAACAAATCTAGTCAACTGAGCATTTTGATTAAAAATCTAGTCAAAGCTACGATTATGGGATCTAGTCAAAATTTTCCAGGTTCTAGTCAAAATGATCCGGGAAATCTAGTAAAGCATTTTGACTAGAAATCTAGTTAAGTCTATGACTAGGGAATCTCGTGAAATTTGACCAGGTCCTAGCCAAAATGATTAGGAAAACACCTAGTCAAGCATTCTTAGTAGAAATCTAGTAAAAGTCTATGAGGGGGGGGGGGAATCTAGTCAAATACGATCAGAACCTTGCCAGTTTGGCACTCTCGTCATCAAAATGATCCACGAAATCTGGTCAATCACATAACAATTATGAATACTGTCAGGCGCGTATAGACAGGGGGCGGTGGGGCGGTCGCCCCAAAAAACGATATAGAAAAAAGGGGGGGGGGGAGAAGGAAAAAAAAGCGAGAGTGAAAAGGGGGGGGGGGGGGAGTGAGAAAAAAAGCCTAAACATGTGTTACGAATCGTTATCTTTCTGGTGAAAGGAGGCAAGGGTCCCAAGCAGGACATGGCTTGTGGTGGGGTCGCCTTTACAATACAATTTTTTTTTACATACACAAAAATCTAGAAAAATAGAAAATAGAAAGAAATCTGCAATAATTATGTGCTACTGACTATATTGTACAAATTATTCTTTACAGTACGAGTAAATGTATAGAGTGAAGAGCATGTTTTAATAAGAGTCATTTAAGTTGTTCCAGAGTTTGGGACCAGAAAAACGAATATTTTGTTGAAACGCAATTGTTCTATGTTTAGGAATATGAATGTCTCTCACGGATCTTGTTGGATAATTATGAAGATTACAATTAAAATCAAACAGATTACAAAACTGTTCGGGGAGATATTTGTAAATGCACTTATACATAAAAACGTACTGTTGGTAACTGCAAATATCTTCAAATTTTAAAAGTCTCAAGTCATGAAATAAGGGGTTGGTGTGAGTTCCAGATGGTACATCGCAGACAGTTCTTATTATCTTCTTTTGTAATGTAGTTAGCTTACTTATATTAGACACATAGGAATTGCCCCACACAAGAGTGCAATACGATGAATATGGGAGAACAATATAAAGAACAATACAAACTTCGAAGAACATTCTGAGGAAATAGAAAATGAAGTCTATATATAATACCTATATTTTGGCAATTTTATTTTTCTATGCCGCGGTTTCCAAGACAACCGACTATCAATACAAACGCCTATAATTTTTTTTTTTTCAACTCTTGCAATTTCTGTATTGTTCACTTTTATATTTTTTTCATCTATACCAGGAATGTTGTCTTTTTTGCTGGATATAATAAAATTGCATTTCTTGGAGTTGACAGATAGCCGCTTCGCATGCCCATTATAGTACGCAACCGCCCCCTGAAATTAAATCCTATAGCTACGCGATTGAATGCTGTGACATACCACAGAAAATTTCATTAATTAATAACAATTTTATTCTAATACATGGAGTGAAAACCGTAAAATACAGTCATCTAAAAATTCAAACATCAATATTTAAAACAAACAAGATAATCATATACTTTTTTTACAAGATATCTAAAACAGATTTGTTCTCCTTCCCTTTCTCTCTTTGGTTTCGTCCGTCTTATTGGAAATACCAATCAAGATTAAGGATCTTGTTGAGCTCTTTCGTTTGTTACTAAAATCAATTATGATATCACCTTTACTTCAAAAGTTATCGCCATATTGTGATTTTTCCAACCTGCACATTGTGGAATGGCCCATTTGTAATACTGTACCATTACGGATATTACATCTTGTCAGATATTTAATATTCAATTTTGTTAATTACTATCTCTTCGTTGCACTTATCTCCCATAGCACCATAGACACACTTCTGCAAAAATACAAAAGTGTGGCTGCACTTAGTTCACACCCAAGACGTGTGTATGTCCACTGTTTTATAGGCAGAGAAACACAGGGGACAACAGCCCCTGTAGGACCACGTTTCGTAAAAATGACGCAAATCGTAAAAAATCAGCACGAAAAGTAAAAAAAAACAACAACAACATAGGCATTTCTTTAAAAATATTTTTTACGAAAACAGACGCTTTTCGTAAAACAGGGGTCTCGCAAAGCGTAAAAAAAAAAAAAAACAACGATGTGTTTTACATTTTGGGGTGCATATTGAGGTCCGCAAAACGTAAATCGCAAATCGTAAACTTGCACTTAAAATCAAAGTTTTCATATATAAAGCCTTAACCCCCCCCCCCCCGGAATTTTAATTGTCAATAGTCAGGCACCCATCACCTCATATTCAGGCAGCCTGTGGCCTGAAATAGGCTAATCTTCGGGAGAAAAGTGCCCAAACATCTAATATGCGTACATTTTCAATACAAATAATGTATCAATTTTTTTCTTTTCTTCAAAATACAGCAACTGTAAAGTCGATATTTAGGTAAGGGCGTCAGCCCCAACTCCCCTCCCTAAAATATGCCCATACGCCTATATGTCAAGAAACATCCATGTATTTGAGTTGCATGCTTTCAACAACTACACAAATCGTCACCCTTTTCCCAAGAGTCGTTGGTTAGAAAAAAAAAAAATCGTCTTGCAGAGGGTTCATTACAAATCCAAAATAAGGTTCGTTGAATTTGTTGCACTATTCTGAACGTTTAGTAATTTACAGTTGAAAAAAATTCAAATTGAGAGAAAAACACATTAATGCAAAAAATTATAACCGGCGGCTGAACATACTAAATCTACAATATAAGTAACAGTCAGGTTTGCTAAGCCCATATTTTTTAGTTTTGGGGACAGAGTTTACAAAAGCACTAAACTTTGCAGATGTACTTGGTAGGACAATAGCTTCATTTTTTTCCCCCACAGGACCCATCGATTCAAACCACATCTTCATGCAAAATTACGCCAATTTATGCGATTTACATGCATTCAATCAGTATATTCCATTGACAAGGTAAATATCAATGGCTTAAAAATTATCCAAACTTCCTGTATATGTATTTTTTTGTGGCAATAGCTTTATTTTTTTCCCAAAGGACCCATCGAATTAAATCTCATGTTCATGCAAAATTATGCTAATTTATGCCAATTATTGTACTATAATTATGGACCTAGACAAGGTAAAACTCAAAGTGCTTGAAAATGTACCAAACTTTCCAGATGTATTTGTTGGGCCTACAGATTTATTTTTCCCATAGGACCCATCAAAATAACTTACATTTGCATGCAAAATTTCCCAAATTTATGCAAATTATGGAATTCCATGTATCCAAAGTGTTATTGCCGTTAATAATGTACGTATTTATGAGCTTCAGCTGTTCAATAGTACAATAATTACATTAAAATCAAGAAATATACTCCGAAATTGTAGTTTAACCTTGGCTGTTCATTTACATGACCTTCTTTATCAGTGAGTATCACATTGGAAGAGCTGGTATAGTCGGTTATTGATATACCATTGAAATTTTGTTTTATGCACTGATATGCATGAATTATAATAAAATAGCTTTAAAAGTCAAGGAATATACTCAGAATATCACATCTAGCATAGTCATTTCCTTAAACTGACCTTATTCACAAATATGCTACATATGTTAAGGGGCGGATCCAGGATATTTTAAAAGAGGGGGCACATGCAGAGCCGTAAAAGTACACAATAAAGAGGTAATTTGTTTGGTTGTGTAAGGTATATGCCAGTTGAGTTTCAAACGAGGGGGGGGGGGGGGGCACGGGCCGGCTTTCCCTCTATGTAGATCCGCCACTGTGTGAGGTGCTGGTATAGCCATTCTTGATATGTCATTGGAAATGTGCATTATGCATAAATATGAATCAATCATGATAAACTACCATTCAAATCAATAAACAATACAATATTATAGCAATTATTAATGTTATTTTAACCTAACTGATTGATCTAACCTACGTGGTAGAATATGAAGCCCTTCCACATTTATTTTGTGAGTATATCATGGAATATGTGTTTTATGCATAAATTAGCATAAATCAACATTAAGATAAAACAAAATTAATTTGATAATTTCATCAGATTCACCTGGATATGAAAAATTAAGAAACAAGTTCATATACAGTGCTGGTCAAAAGTTTTGGTACATCCTGGATTTTGAGATGAGTTTTTACTCCAGTGTCTATTCCCCAGATAATGAGCTTGTCTAGGCCCTGACAAATATCCTAAAGGTTTAATTAGACATTACGTGCTTACTATATAACAATGTTCTGATACATTCAGATGTGATTTACTTCAACGCTGCTTGGTTGGATACCCACGATACAACTGCCGAAAAATGATAAAACAATATATGTAATTTTAAAGTATATTTTTTCTTCGAAATCGAAAGAAAGACAAAGTATTAATTGAATAGTCCAACGTAGCCATACGTTTGGTTATTGACTTCAAATGTACTATATTCCTTTAATGAATTTCAGAACAATTATTATTTTGAAATCTCCATTCAGTACTCTAGCACAAATGTTCAGGGATGTTAATTAGGTCTTCCTATTAAAGTCGTCCAACACAAGCTGTTTGGTCCAGAGAGAGAACACGCCGAACAGTTTCAATTATTTAACCCTCTTCTTGTATTTCTTTCGATTAAACGTAGTTTTTGCATAGTTTACATCAGGGGCGGCGCTACAGGGGGGGGCAGAGGGGGCGACCGCCCCTATGATTTTTCAAGTAGTGAAAAAAGAAAAAAAAAGAAAAGGAGGAAGAAAAAAGAAGAAAAGGGAAGAAAAGGGAAGAAAGAAGAAAGAGGAGTATTAAAAAGAAAGGTCTTAAACATATAACTCTATATTACCCCTGTTATTTAATGGAGAAAAAATATGACGTCATCTTTAGGTCGTCTTGCCCCTCCTATCAAAATACCCTGGCGCCGCCCCTGGTTTACATATATGTCTTGGGGATCAGTTTCCTGTTATGATGAAAAATATCCAATCTATTAATTTTCCAAAGAAAAAGAACGCTAATATCTTTCACGAAGGAAAACTAATTTATAAGTATCAACTCAAAATTTTGTGTAGTGACCATATAGGGACGGTGAACAAGTGTCCCCTGCCTTCATTGTCCCCACTGTCAACCATGGATGAGGGGATAATGAGGAAATTAAATAGTCTAGAACTGTTTTCATGAGGATTGATTTGGTGTTTTATACAAGATGATGGTGTTCTTGACCACCATGAATGCCACAACATATTTCCCAAAGAAGCAATGCGACACAGTCTGTCTTTAATCAGGGAACATTTCACACAGCGTCACAGTAACAACCCCGAAAACATATGTTTATTCAAGCTAAAAATAATAAGATATAACATGGAATAACAGCCTTATAGTGAGTTTAGTTTCTGTACATGAACCCTAAATGGCCTATGTGGGACGAGTTGAAAGAAGTGGCAAAGAGATATTTTGGACTGTTCTGCAATCTGGATGGATATTTAAAGTTAATTACTAATGAAAGTAATCATGTGGATATGGTAAATGTAATCAATATACAAGGCTGTATTCTAGCCAAAACAACCAGTCCTGTGGTAAATTTTGGGGATCTCTAATGTATGAGTCAGTTTTCTATTAATTTTGGACAAAAATGTGTTAAAATGCAAGTAACATTAGGCTGCTTTTTGCCAGTTAAAATTTTTAAATCAGAACGGAAAAAGAAAAATACAAATGTAAGTATCAAAACATTATATGTAGATTATCTTTATATAGTATTCAAACGTGTAAAAATGCTTTTGAGTGTCTATAGAGAGGGTCATTACATAGAAAACAAAAAAGAAAAGATGTAAAAACTCGTCACAAAATCAAAATCACAAAGGGTGTACCGAAACTTTTGACCAGCACTGTATTTCCAGACAAACAAATGAATTTGTGTTTTTGCATAAATAAGCATTTTAAATATAGGGTGCCATTCACCGATTTCGTGATACCCTATCTAAAATTATCGCTTTTAATACATTATGACTCTCAGGCAAAAAAAATGCGCTTTTGTAAATTCTGTCCCCAAAATTATATTAACAAGCCTAACTATAACATGCTAAGATTATCGAACTTTCTTGTTTATTCAAGGATTCCTTTCCGGATCAACAGTCGGAGTAATAAATCTTCAGAATGATGAAGTTTGGGAATTATGAACCTTTGGAATAACGCGCTGCGATGTAGGAACTTTTTTGCACCACAGTCATATTCATTTTCAAGCTCACTGAGATGAAGAAAATGAGGAAGGAGTGTCAAACAAAATTTGTAAATTCTATTATTCATATGATTGTTAATATTCTTTATACTATGATTTGTATTATACAAAAGAAACATTGATGTGCAGTGTCAATGAAGTAATAAAATACGAAATTACAAAGTGAAAGAGTAATGCAACCGGAATTTATTTCATTCTTCAAACACTTACACTTTCACTCCAAATCATTTACTCATTTATTTAAGTTCATCTCATTCTTCAACCAGACGAAGATAAGTTAGTATTATAGACAGGCTATAGTACTTGCCGCAGTACGCGCCCATCTTTGTCATCATATTGCCGAGACACTTCATCCTCCTCCTCCTCCTCCTCCTCATCATCATCATCGTCACCTTGTGATATGCTTATATGATCTCCCAGTTCTTTTCAACTTCTTCATGTTCTTTCCTCTGTATTTTTCTTCGGGGGCGGGGTGGGGTTTGTTGGAACCCTTGACCCCCATAACATTAAAATGTTAATACTTTGTGTGGAGGAGACGATGAAAGCCTTCATTCTTGATTTATTTTAATATTAAGCAGAGAGAAATTGGATAAGACGGTTTCACTATATGCTGCAGTTTAGTTAACGTTGCAAATATACACTATTAGACCGTTGCATAAAAAGTTGCGATTAAACGCAACTCAGAAAATTAAACGCAACTTGATTTTCAACCAATCAGGATCGCGTATTTTGGACTTGCGTTTAATTTTTTGAGTTGCGTTTAATCGCAACTTTTTATGCAAGTGGGCCCAGGAGCCTGTCCCGAAGGAATCTGATTTCAGGAAGGCTCCCAGATTGCTGCATATATGCTGTTACATGTCAATCATTTTGTGTGTAACACATTGATCTAACGCGTTATAGTGTAAGTTACAACCAAGTTTATTGAATTCCTTGTTTAATCTATTACTTTTACCCTCCTTTCTTTCTTCAGTTACCATGCATGCATTGTAAAAGGCTAGTGTGAGAGTTAATAATGTTGAAATAGTTATCAAAGCATATTCTGAACCCCCTTCCAAAGTTTATTTTCAAATGGAAAGGTGACTCATTTTAGTAAAATTAGATTCCATAAGCTGCATCAACATTCGGAGAAAATAAAGTACGTTGTAATAATACGCTGTAAAGCTCTCCAAACTCTACAATGATATTCAAGTATGAGAGAAGACTATGTTCAAGAACCAAGAAACCAGAACAGGGTTGCTGTAGTCTTCTCTCCACACCCATCAATAATTATGCTCGTATTTAGAATTGTATATTTCGTTATTTCACTACAAAATAAACGCTCTTCTCAGAATGTTACTGCAATGGACGACTATAACTTGCCCCCTTTCGCATATACTTGAAACAAATAAACAAACCAAAACACACATATACACTGCTTAAAAAGTGTACATGATTGAAGAATGAGATGAACTTAAATAATTGAGTGAATGATTTGGAGTGAAAGTGTATATGTTTGAAGAATGAAATGTATTCCGTTTGTTTCACTCTTTCACTTTGTTATTTATTACGAAACTTCATTGCCATTGCACATCAATATTTCTTTTGTATAATACAAATCATAAGTATAAAGAATATTAACAATCACATACAGTGGCGTATCTAGGAATTATGGCACCTGGGGCAAAAAACAAAATTGTGCCCCCACCCCCCCCCCCCCGCTGCAAACTTATCAGCTTAAAAATTCAAATAATATTAATTCCCGCATTTAATTCAGGAAATATGACATTACGTGAAAACAATTAATGCTTTTACACAGGGATTGGCAGCCAAATTTTCATAAATAACTACAATTAAGCGAGGGAGCAAAACGACTGAACGGTAATTCTTTGAGCAATTAATTTACCCCTCAGAAATGCAATTTCTAATTCATGTTACCCTTTGAAAAAAAAGGAAGCACAGCAACCTAGCTTTAAAGTAAGTTTTAAAATGTTTAACATTGAAAATTCCTGTTCTATTCCTTTCTTCCTATATTTAGGACGCAAAATCAACGAAATACCTGAATAAATATTTTCGAGGTACATGTATTTAGCAAGGCAATCGAAAGTCGAACATTTGAATTGCTAATGTATGCACTTCATCATGTGTTATGGGGGGCACAAAACTGAACAAGATTGTTATGAAAGAATACACTAGGGAGTAAAGCAACTATAAGGCTAATTTGAACCCTTTAAAACGATACTTACGCACAATATCCTACACTGGGGGCACACAATTATGAGATCCTGAAAAACATAATTATGCGAGGGAGCAGAGCTCCGAGCTTTAGACAATTTTTCCCTTTAAAAAAACACTATTTTCCATGCACTTTACCCTAGTTTGAGGGCGCATTTTAACTGTAAGGCTAAAATTTTTCTTCCTTTTTTCCCCTTTCTCTTTCTCTCTTTTGCGTTGTTTGCGCCCCCTTCAAGCCCGCCAGGGGTACGTGCTACCTCTGGTCCCCTGTAGATACGCCACTGATCACATAATAATATCGTTTAATAATTTGATTTGACATTCCTTCCTCCTTTTTTTTCATATGAGTGAGCTTGAAAATGAATATGACTGTGGTGCAAAAAAGTTCCTACATCGCAATGTGGTAATTATTTTCCTGCCTGTTTTCAGTTGTACCGACTTCAGGGTTAAAGCGCGTTATTCCGAAGGTTCATGATTCTAAAACTTAATTATTCGGAAGGTTTATTACTCCGACGGTTGATCCGAAGATGAACTAGAGGTTTGTTCCTTTTAAAAGGAAATAATTAATATTCGTTACTCTAAAAATTCAAAAGTTCGATCAGTAATCTTAGCATGTTACTTACAATGTAGATTTAATATGCTCAGCCACCGGTTTTTATTTTTCGCGTTGTTTTTTTTCTTGCAATTTGGATTTTTCAACTATAAATGAACAAACGTTCAGAATAATGCAAAAGATTCAATAAACCTTATTTTGGATATGTAATGAACCCTCTGAAAAATGATTTTTTTTTGTTGAAAGCCATGCAACATGCCATGATAAGACGAATCTAATCTCCTATAACAGAGACAGTTAAATGTTTCTTGTATACATATAGGCGTATGGGCACATTTTTTGCGAGGGGATGGAGGGGGGGGGGGGGTTGACGTCCTTACCTAAATATCGACTTTACAGTTGCTGTATTAGAAGAAAAGAAAAAGATTGATATATTTCTTTGTAGTGAAAATACCTCTCTCCCGAACATTAGCCTATTTCGGGCCACATGCTACCTGAATATGAGGTGATGGGTGCCTGACTATTGGCACTTAAAATTCCGGAGGGGGGGGGGGGGAGGCTTTATAAAATATTGTTTTTAATTGCAAGTTTACGATTTGCGATTTACGTTTTGCGGATCTCATTATGCACCGCAAAACGTAAAACACGTTGGGTTTTGAACGTTTAGCGAGACCCTTGTTTTACGGAAAGCGTCTTTTTTCGTAAAAATATTTGTTAACAAAATGCGTATTTTTATTTTTTTTAAAATACTTTTCGCGTTGATTTTTACGATTTGAATTGTTTTTTTTACTAAAGAAAGGACTGTTCCCGATTTTCTCGGTTGGTGGCGCTATACCACTCCGACTCTGCGCAGCTCTCTACCTATGCTCTCTACGTACGTACAAGTACTGTTTACATATTGTGCATACTCAAAGCGCCAGAATTGAAAGCAAATTGTGACCTGTTTCATTTATCTCACCTTTTCCTACTTTTTTGCTCATTTTCGTAATTACTTGGTGAGAAAACAATGCATAATAATATCACCAAACTTATATTATGCATTTACTCTGGAAACTAGTGGTATAAATGATGGCAATGAACGGGAAATCAAATTCGAGTAAAAGTTCGACGAGTGTCAACAAGAAACAACAAACAACTCTTTTTCAGAACTGGAGTTCGCGACAAAATGTTCAGCAAAATCAGGGTATGTAGTAAACCGCTAGTCAGTATGCTAGAATTCCGTGTATTATGAATTATTTAATGAAATAATTGCACAAATATTGTATGAGAGCCTTCCAAAGTCGGTGAATTACTATTGTAATAATGGTCTATACTAGTATACTTCCCAATGTCTCGAGCCAGCACCCGACATGCAGAGTCCGGGCGCCACGTCGTGCTGCGCTTCAGCAAAGCAATGCACCCGTCCGGGCAGGGCGTATTCGACTGTATCATGTATCATAGCTATAGCCCCTTGCCTATGTGGGACTGTGTCAAACATTCACTGTTGCAGTAGGCCTTGTCAAAAACAGACAACAAAATTGCTCTAAGCAAGACTTAATTTCCTTAAAATTGCTAGATTACCTGACTCTGGGACTCTTCAACTCTTACGATGCTACAAATTTGAGGTTTCAGAGTTGAAAGTGAAATTTTAAATGATTATTTTCCTCTCAATGTATGAACGATATAGATTAATAATGGACCATAGGCATAGCTAAACATACACAAAAACTATTGAAGCCTATTCACTCGTAAAAGCTATTGTGGGGTATGGTGGTTGATCCAGTGTCCGAACACTTTTCAGAAAATCAACGATAGCAAATAAAATATGAAACGAATATCTGTCAAACTATACATATTGAATGCTCAAAGTCCTACAAAAAAAGAAGTTGATGGAATTTTAAAAAGACAACGTAGATTTAATACGATATTCCCTTCCGAGTGAACCCCTTTCCAACGACGCGGCGTTTTGGTCCCTTGAAAAAGGTACCGTAATTCCGAACGTGTGAAACCTATGGGAAAAAGACACAACCTTGGTATCAATAGTGTGGTTTTCATACGCGTAATCCCACGCGTATGAAAACCCATTTTAGGCGCTTAAATTTACACGTTCGGTAATACAATCTGTTCGGAATAACAATACTTGACTATATTGTGGAAATTATGACGGGGATGTCAATGACATTCATTTTCAAGTCGATGTCGATGCCCGTGTCAAATTTGTTCTAAAAAATGAAAAGGTCTGTTAAAAAAAGCTACGCAGTAGGCCTTGTCAAAAACAGACAACAAAATTGCTCTGAGCAATCTATTAGGAATACCGGTCCCCATATATGGAATTCACTACCAGATGCAGTCAAGTCACACACTACTCTCTATTCTGTCAAGGCAGCCGCCAAAAAGTACCTAATCACACAGTATGATGACTCTGGGACGTAAATGACATATTACCTCTTTCCGCTCTCTCCCTTTTTCTTTCTTCATCCTCCCTTTCTCCTTTTTTTCTCCTCTCTTTCTTTGCACTCCCTACACTTCCCACTTTTCATTTCTTCCCACTGCCTAACTCTTCTCTAATATCTCTTCAACACAGTCCACTTTTCTACTTACCATCCTCTTCTATTTATGTTTTCTTTCTCCATACATCTCATCTCATCCCCCATCCTTCATTGACTTCTATTACTTTGAATACAACGAAAAGTCTTTTTTCTTTTTTCCTTTTCTTTTTTTAATATCCCCTTTCTTTAGTATTTCCAATTTTTTTGTACAGGATTGTTACTCCATCAAGCTTTGCTTATGTGACAATCCTTTATGATTAATTTACGTTCAGGGTTCATTATACAATGCAATTACTCCATTTGATAATGTATTAATATTTGTTTATTATGTTGTAATTCAGTTTGTAAAATATGTTTAAAAAAAAAGGATCATAAAGATAAATAAATCAAATAAAAAAATAAATCAAATAATAAATGAATGCAAATTTTGATTTTGTAGCTGACTGATGTGAATTTCACCCCAATTTCCAAATAGTGATAATATCACAAAAATAAAGGGAAATCACCCATTCTTTTTGGCAAACGTATATTATTGCTTAGCTAGACTTAGTCACTGCAAAAATTTGGTACATTGATTATTGAACGCGTCGCATTGCTCGTACATAGCTTTAGGACCCCTGCCATACTTAACTTCTCGCTCCTTATACCATGTTCACACTCAGAGCTGAGCCCTTATTCAAATTTTCTTGATATGAGTAAAAAAAAATCTGACAAATCAGTGAGTTGGAGTCTGTCGTAGGTCGCTTTTTAAT
Organism: Heliocidaris tuberculata; assembly: GCA_025618425.1. Taxonomy (NCBI): domain Eukaryota; kingdom Metazoa; phylum Echinodermata; class Echinoidea; order Camarodonta; family Echinometridae; genus Heliocidaris; species Heliocidaris tuberculata. Next base: position 42,034,717 of record CM046834.1, on the reverse strand, counting down.
TGCTTGTCTTACTATAGTATGGCATTATCGTGGTTGAGGAAACCACCATTCATTCTGCACAGAAGTGCTTCATTGTGTCACCAGGGTCACACATAGCGTGTGCTAACTCCAGGACCCCTGCCATACTCGGCTTCTTGCTTCCTTACACCATGTTCACACTCAGAGTTGAGCCCTTTTTCTTGATATGAGTTCAGTCAAATTTTAAAAAGAACAAAAGTAACATTCTAGACTACTTTTTGATGAAATTACAAAAGCAATCAACATCTAACGAGTTTGAGTCTAGATCTAAACCCATTCACAATAGATCTATGCAAGGTTATTTATAAATAATCTTGCATAGACCTAGATCTACTTTTGGAAGTGTTTCAAAATCTGATGTCAGCAAAATACCCACTTTATGAGATGCAGATGTTACTGTCTTTCTACACAACTAGACTCTGCTATGGAATTAGAGAAATGGAGTGTTGCAAATGATCAATTTAGAAGTGCTTGGGAAATGTATGACTAACATTGGATATAAAAATAGCAATAAATATAGACCTAGATCTGAAATCTATTAAAAAAAGAAAATTGGCTATTTTTATTTAAGTATTGCACAAAATATCAAACTGGGTAAAAGGGTAAAAGTGTTGAAAGAATACAGCATATATGAGACTCAAAAAATTGTCTTGGATGAAAGATCACTCTCTCTCTTTTTTTTTTCTCTGTCTCTCTGACCATCTCTTTCTAGATCAGCAAGACGAAATGGATGACCAGCTTGATGAGGAAACACTCCTTGCAGCCTGTGAGGAGTGGGAGATGGAAGAAGCAGGCAATTCCTCTACTGCTGCCCCTCATCCTCCACAGGGTACACCTCTGGAGGATCTTCCTGGATTTGATGTCTCTGCAGGCCACATCTACATCTACCCCATCAACTACCCCCTCAGGGATTATCAGTTCAATATTGTCCGTCAGGCCCTCTTTAAGAACACCCTTGTGACCCTACCCACTGGTTTGGGAAAGACCTTTATTGCTGCAGTAGTCATGTACAACTTCTATCGGTCAGTATTTTTAGATGCTGTTTTGATATTTATTGTGGGACTTTTTCATTAAAAAATGTAGAGTTACTGCTTCGTTTGTGACTGGGTTTTACATTAAGTTTAGGGTTATGGTTCATGATAAGTATTGTGTGTTGGGTCCAGAGTTGAAATCAGGAATTTATCTAGTGTTAGAAATGGATGGCAGGGAATTTATTCTTGGTGCACATTTTGTTACAATCACAGAAATGCAAAGGTTTGACAGTATTTTTTTTCTCTCTCCTCAATGACAGATGGTACCCCAGAGGGAAGATTGTGTTCATGGCTCCAACCAAGCCTCTGGTCTTTCAGCAGATTGAAGCCTGCTTCAACATAATGGGTATACCTCAAGAAGATATGGCAGAAATGACAGGTATACGTATTGTTCACTTGACAGGGTCATTCTGTCTGTATACCTTCAGCTCTCTGTCTGTGTGTGTGTGTGTGTGTCTCTCTCTCTCTCTTCTCTCTCTCTCTTTCTCTCTCTTTCCCTGTCTCTGTCTCTCCCTTACCCCCTTGTTCTCTCTCCCTCTTTCTCTCTCTCTCTCTCTCTCTCTCTCTCTGTGCCTAATTCTCTTTCGTTTTCTAACTCTTTAGCACAGACACACACTCACCTTAGCCTGGGTTAATTCATGATTTATCATGTACCCATTTCTCAGCCGAAGAACAGTACATAGAGGCATGGAATTTATAAGCCTTTATCATGTATCTGACTGTTTATCCGGATGAAATGATAATTACAAAACTGTTTATCCCTGCATTTTTGTTTGCTGATTTCCACTTTCCTATTTGTAATTGTCTCTTACTCTCATCTTAAATCAGGAGATACAGGAAAGTAATGAAAGATGAATTGCCAAAACTAGAAGTCATTTTAAATGTTTGAAAACTTTATGCAAATAATTTTAGAACAAAAGACATTATTTAAAATAACTTTGCTAGAACTCTGTTTCCTGTATTGCTTATTTCATCCAAAGCTATCAAGCTTTTGATATTGTTATTATTTCCCAAGTCATCCAATTTACTCTTTATCTGCAGATTGTGTTTTTGCTTTCTGTGGCTTTTGGAATATTTCCACCTTTCATAGTGGATGGCACACTTGTGCCATAAGATGTCTTTGTCAGGTCAAGTTCATGTCAAGGTCATGTTATGATTTTAGTTTTTTAAGTTATATAGTATACTATGCAATCTGACGATACCTCCCAACTCTAAAATTGCAGGGAATATGCATCCACCTGAGAGGAAGAAAAGTTGGCAGCGGCAAAGGGTGTTCTTCCTGACCCCACAGGTCATGACCAATGACCTTAGCAGAAGGGCATGTCCTGCAATCGACATTAAGTGTGTGGTGGTGGACGAGGCCCACAAAGCCCTTGGTAACCAAGCTTACTGCCAGGTAAAGACTAAAGAGTGTTTCTCTCATCACTTCTACACATTCTAGGAAACTTGTATGAAGGTGATTCATTGATCAGAAGATGTCATTTTGGTCCAGAAAAGTGAGATGAGTCTGTACTCACATCATTATCCTGTAGAACCCATTTATATACAATGATATGTCAACAATAAAAAAAAATGTGGAAATTTTGAAGAAATATGTCAGGGGAAAGTGATGAATAATGAAAGTTTCTACAGTACAGATTATATAATATATGGCATTTCAATCTTTCAAACATATTGTACCAGTCAGAACATTTCATGGATAAAGATGGAAAATTGTCATAGCCTGAAACATGAATGCAAGAACTAGATCATAAACATTGGTGTATCCCTTCAGTAAAGAGTGATATTTAAGTTTTAATGAATAAATTTGTTTTCTTATATTCTCATCTTTAAGGTGGTACGTGAATTATCAAAGTACACAAGTCAGTTCAGGATCCTAGCATTGAGTGCAACACCAGGCGGTGACATAAAGGTAAGTTGAAATACTGTATCACCAAATCTTTTTCATGTACACAAATTTCTGTGAATGGCAGGGACATAGACATTTTTGCAAGTTGTTGTTTTTCACAGTAAATAACATACAGTGTAGGCTACATTACAATACATAATTGCTCATGAACAGCCAGCTCATTTTTTGTGTGTTTTAAATTTGTGACCCCACAACAATTCACCTGCAACTAAAGTCCATTAAGTCTTTAGCTCAAGTCATTATGGATTTTCATAAGCCCCAAATCCAAACTGTTCTTGAGGACCAAGCAGATCCCACAAATATTGATTTCACTACTATTACTACGAGTGTTTCTTATATAGCGTGTTACCAGTCACAACGTAACTGACCAAAGCACTTAACAATATTATTACCCTGGTCACTGCTGTTTTTAATACTCGAAAGATCCAGTATGTTGTTTTATAGAGTCATTTTACCAGCAGCAGAAGCCATGTACAAATATTTGTCATATAAAAGCTGACTTTGGAGAAACTTTATTGCAGTGCTCTAGAATTTAGACAATCTGAATACAGATTGTGAAGTATTTTTTAAATGCTTCACATTTTGCAGGAATGATCAGAGGAAATGTCACAATTACCACTCTCATTTTCAGAGAGAACTTTGATTTATGAAAATAAATAACCTTGATGATTCCCTCTCTTTACAGGCGGTGAATGAGGTTCTTAGCAACCTTCTAATATCTCATATTGAGATTCGATCCGAGGACTCCATAGATATCAGGCAGTATGTCCATGAACGGAAGGTGGAGAAGATTGTTGTCCCTCTTGGGGATGAGCTCAAGCAGGTCAAAGGACAGTATCTTCAGGTAAAGGCCACAATCCTTCACCTCCATTTCAGTTCTTGCATACTTTAACCATAATTTCAACATTGGGTGTCCAAATTAAAAAACAGGATGTCCTAAAAAGGGGGCTTCCATGAAATGATGTGGATAAAAAAAAATGTAGGCTGTCTTGTCCTTGTTGGTGAATTTAAGAAGGTCAAAGACCATTGCCTTCAATAAAAAAATGTTGTTGAGAACATTGTTTTAATGCAGTTGTTAAGAATATCCTCCTTGTTTTCTCCTCAGATCTTGAATGTGTTTGTGAATCGGCTGGTAAGATGCCGCGTCCTATTCTGTCGTGACCCTGAGACCCTGACCAAATTCCAGATTCTGAAATCAAGAGAAGCCTTCAGGCAAGACCCACCACCAGAGATCACGGTAAGCTGTGTCACCTTTACATATGTCTCAGAGAATGAACTAGGACCACTAAAGTTGTCTTGGGTTCTAATGGGGATTCAACACCATTTTAGCATTCACCAAATAAAAGATGCTGTGAATCATGAACAGTGCATATCACTCTTACAACTGTCAGGTCTTGGGTAAAATGCATACCAACTTTGGAAGTATCACCCTGGCAAATTCACTCAAACCAAACTGGATGTCCACTGGGATGGTATTCTGAGAACTATGTTATCTTATTTTTAGATTAGAGAGAGATATTGTCATAGTTTTCAGAATGCCACCTTGGATTTCTAGTAGGACATGGTCTGAGCAAAGCCAAATGCAGTTGATGTCCTAGTAGTGGCCTGAATGTTTTTGCTGTGTGGGAGTATTGTGTAATATTTGGAAAATTTTATGAATAAAGGGGTTTCCTATGTTATCATATTAACAAAATGTTACATAACTATGTTCTCCTGTTTCTTTAAAAAACAGATCTCTTAACTCTACCTATTGGTATTTACACAATTTTTATTACCAGGCTGCTAGGAGAGGTCCAATAGAAGGGGACTTTGCCATCTGTATGAGTCTTTATCATGGTTTTGAGCTACTCCTTCAGCATGGTCAACGCTCCCTCTATAGCTTCCTTCTCAGCATCATCGACGGGTCAAAGGGCAACAGCAGGACTCGCTCCGAACTCATGCGAAATGGCGACTTCTCCGATCTCATAGAGACGCTGGAGGGAAAGTATGCGGGTTCCATGAATCCACAGAACATCAGGCAGAATATGAGTCATAACTCTAGCCACAACTCCAGCGGATTGTTTACATCCATGGTGTCTCCGTCGTCGAGGGCAAAAGGGTCATTGAGCATTGCAGGATGTAAAGAGGAGGAGGAGTATGTCACAAGCCACCCAAAGATGACCAAGCTTAAGGAAGTTGTTCTAGAACACTTTGAGAAATTCACATCAGGTAAGCATATGAAAATGACTGCTTTACAGTTTGAGCATGCACTTTGATCCAATTCAAAACTTAGCTTTTCCTCACAAGTTAGTTTTTACAAACTTTCCAAAATTTGCCAGTACTCACTCTAGCATAACATATTGTCAGTACTCATACTTTCATCCCAAATAGACCCAAACCCATCATCATTATATAAAAGCAAAATCATCCAGGTATTGTTTAATTTTTATTTTAGGGGAAATTCCCAAAGTTTGTACTTTTTTGTATATGCACTGCATATAAGAGCATGATGTAAAAAGTTGAAATGATCTAGGATATTACCCAGCATAATTCTTAAATACAGTAATTCTTTTGTGTATGTGATTTAAATTACCCAGCCAACAAAGCAGAAGAAGGTCCGTCGACCAGCAAGGCTCCTAAACCTCCTAGTACCCGTGTGATGATATTTGCCCAGTATCGTGACAGCGTCCAGGAGATAACCCAAATGCTCAACCGTCACTGGCCCACGGTTCGATGTATGAGCTTCATAGGTCAGGCCTCGGCAGGGAAGAACACCAAGGGCTTCTCACAGAAAGAACAGATCAGGGTAATTCTAACATCATTCTAAAGTCATTTAAAAAATTCAGGTTTTTAAATTTCAGTTGTTGAGCAAGATACTGCAGCCAACCAGATATAGGAAGAATTCCCTCATGCTATGAGCACTGGAATATGTAGCCAAGGTTAAGCCTGGATGATAAAAGAGGAGGGCCTTGAGCATCATGCATAGTGGATATAAGTACTATACAAGAAACCAATAGTATTGTTGCTGTTTATGTTGTTGTTGGCATTGTTGCTGTTGTTCTTCTTCTTGTTCTTCCTTTTCTTGTTGTTCTTGTTGTTCTTCTCTTTCTTCTTGTTGTTGTTCTTCTTCTCATTATTATTGTCATTATTGTCATAAGAGCCTCAACAAAATCTTGCTTCTTGCTATATTTTCATGAAAAATTTGTTGGTGCTCAGCTCTTTTCATAGGACCTTTGAAAGAATACACTGTGTCAACTGTGAAACCTTTAATACTCAAATAAGATGTCCAGTCTTTTGTTTCTCTTTTTGCTGTGCATTCCAGGTTGTGAATGAGTTTAAAAACGGTGGCTACAATACTTTAGTCTCTACTTGTGTTGGAGAAGAAGGGTTGGACATTGGTGATGTTGATCTGATTGTGTGTTTCGATGCTCACAAGAGCCCTATAAGACTGGTACAGAGGATGGGCAGGACAGGAAGGAAACGACAAGGCAGGATCGTCATGCTGGTGACAGAAGGGAAAGAATCCGCAGTAAGTATCTCAGTTTTAGATCTAACATCTACTTTGTAAATTTTGTAGAGGGGCCAGGCTCGAATAGCACATGTTAGTTTTTGATCCCATTGCCAGCTATTATATGTTTCAATTCTGTAATGTTTCTTTACATATTGTAAAGACATTTTATGCATATGTTATTGTTGGTGAATAAATTCAGTCTATCAATTGATCAGTCTATCAGTCAGTCAATCAAAGTATGCACAATCATTGAAATCAATGAAAGGCTTGACCATAGACTGAATGTCCTATAATCTTGTACCTCAAATATGATGTTATATGGAAGCTCAGGAATTATGGAGCAACGCTCTTGGCATGTTAAGAATGCTCTGCTAGTGCACCTCTTGTAAAGAGTAGAGTGAATGACCATTGTCATGGTTCATCAGCACATCTATATAAGGTATGCAGGGAGAAAGGTTTTTTAATTCTAAATAATGAAAATACTAAACTTCTGAAAGTGTTGAAATGCCTTTTTGTCAAAAATTCTGTTCTTGTTGTATTACATATACTTGGTGTTCTAGTTAGCTTTCTTTCCAATAATTTATTGGGCTTGAAAAATATCTCTAAAGCGCGAACAGAAATTCTTCAAGGTACTGTAAGATTTGATTCTGAGAGTGATATCCCAAGGAGGAGACCATCACCAGTCACACAACCGACTGAAGAAAAAAATATATTACACGGAATGGTTGAGAATCAGTTGGTTTGGAATTGGTTAAGATTGAATTCTCCTATCTTGTTGCCTCCTGCAGATCTATGATCGCAGCCAGTACAGCAAAAAAGGTATCCACCGAGCCTTGCAGGGTAACAGCAAGTCCCTCCACCTCTACCCCTGCAGTCCGAGAATGGTTCCTCGGGGGCTCAACCCCACTGCTCACAAGATGAACATCACAGTAGGAGAGTATCAGAGCAAGCACAAGACCAAAATGGCTGCAGCTTCTTCCAGTGCTGCCACCAGCAAGAGGAAATCCAGTATGGGAAGAGATATCACAAGGTTTATGCAAGGAAGTAAGAGCATTCGTTTCCATACCATCTGCATATTGTTTGTAAAGAGCAAAGGACAGAATCCAGATCCATGATCAATTATTGTGTCAGGATTCCTCCACAACAAAGAGAACTTACTAAGGGGCATTGAAAAATAGTTCAGTCTCTTCAAAAAGGCAACACATTTTTTTTTCCACTTCATTTTGCATTCTTGTGACAAAATATTTGATAGGTTATTAAACTGATTAAAATTATACATATTACAGTCTTAAATTGATGAAGTAATGTACCAATAATAATGATTTAATGTACAAAAGTATACAAAAACACAATGGTCCGTCCGTATTCTCCTAAAATTTAAATTTGATACTGGGTTTACGCTCTGTCTAAAGTCAAGGTTTACAAAGGAAGTTAGACCTAGATCTAAGTGTTTTCTTTGTTTAACATGACTCTAGTTCTTGTATCAGGTTTACCTGACTTAATAGAATACATGCCAATGGGTTATACAAAATATAGAAGAATACATTGCAGAACATTATTTGAAACAAAATACTAGAAATCTCTGTGTACAATTTGCAAACCATCATTCAAATCAAGATATTATTTTGTCCATCTTGCATTATTTTACCTGTTGCAGCCAAACCAGATCCTGCGGATGATGTTTTTCTTACATATGAAGAGCTCACCTTCTGGAACCTCCATTACAAAGTTGATCAAGGGGAACAACTTAAAGCACCACAAAGAACAAAGTTTCTCTCCCTCAACAAGGAAGCAGTTGAAGAGGTAGATTTCAATTTAATTTCACAACTATCTGCATTACCTTTTTTTTTCCTTAAAGATTGCTTCAAGAATTGTTAAATTTTTAAAAATATAATGTTAACTGGCACTGAGTGGCTATGAGGCTATGTTGCCCTAGTATAATATTATGAAAGATAATATATGCAACAACAACAAAAAAATATTAATTTTCTTTATCCATTTTTTATTATAATGAGTATCACTAATTTCAGGTGTGAGATTCCATATGTAAAATGAAAAGCAGTATGCTCTGATATCGCTTGGTTCTACAGCATGCATTTCTGTGTGCAATAGATGAGTAATGAACATTAATATATCATTGTGTTTGAAAAATCTTTGAAGTGAAATTCATCTTTGGATGCAAACGTGAATTAAGTTGTATCACAATAGTGTATTAATCTATGTGTACTTGCATTTATTCCAGACTAAGTATTGGAACTTGTTCTTTGGGGAAAAATAAGAAAATAGAATTTTATTCTTGCTGGTCAACTCATATACCTGTAAAAGTAGTTCCAAGTGTTTTCCATTCCTTGTTTTTCTTCAGGTTTCCTTGGTGAATGATAAGGAGCTATCCCTGAACTCTTTTGCAGAGTGGCAAACCAACAAGCAGCCGACCCACAAGGTTTCCCATTCACGACGTTGTGCAGTCTTTGTGGAGATGATGGAATTCTTTGAGATTCAAGGTCACACCGAAGATGAGGATATCTATGGAGCGGAGATGTCGCTCTACTTAGATGAAGGGGATGTATTGAGAACAAAGGGAACAGGGAAGAAAGCACAAGAGGGAATCCTAAGATACTGTTCGCAGGAAGGCAAAAAGAAGAATGATAAGAAGGACATGATTGTCTTAGATGAAGATGAAGGAGATTGTAATTACAAGGAAAGAACTAGCAAACCAAAGAAAAAGGTGAAAGGCAGAAAGAAAGAATGTAAAGCTAAGAGTACATCTTCTGAAGCAGAACATCTTTTTAGTGATGATGATCTTCCTGTTGTTGACCTTTTCAGTGAACCTAGTGAAAGACGAGATGCAAACTCAGAAAATATCGAAAAGCACAAAAGCAGAACAGACATGAGCAAGTGCAGAAAGTCATCTGATGGTGGTCATAGCAGTGATGGAAAGGCTAAGAAAAGCAGGAAAAAGAGTACAAGTCCATACAATGGCAAAGACAGCAGACCAAAGAGGAAATCAATACCATTGCCCTGTGATTCCGATGAGGATGATTTTGCATGTGACACTGATAGAAGAAGTGTTACTCCTCCAAGACTTCATAGTGCTGGTAGTAGTAGTACTGCAGGTGAACTTCATCAACCGAAACTGCCTGACATGGAAAAGGGAATGACTGATAGAGAACTGGATGGACTTCATGATGAACCCATGGACACCGCTAGTGATGACGACCAGTCCAAACTGCCTTTGAAACCTTGTGCAGCTCCAGCTAGCAGTCCGTCAAAGAATCACCAGGAGGGTGCCAAAAGTGACACGTCTTTGAATACTTCTGACATCTTTCTCTCCTGCTCGCAAGTATTCAAGGCCCCTGAGGTTCCTTTGGCCACATCAAGAAAGGACAGAGCTTTGTCTGAAAGCACAAGTGGTGGTGGTGAAGATAACCTGATGCCACCACCCCCACCTTCACTCTCTGGTCTTGATCTTCTGGATGACATCGATCTGTCATTCAATGCCTCACAACTTGCCGGAGAAGACACCTGGAAAAGGACATCACCAAAGAAAGAGCTTCCCAAACATGGGATAGATGTTGTTCAAGATAATCCTATTATTACTTCATCTTTCAGAATGAATGATAAAGGAAATCAAGAATGGGGAGGGGTGGAAGAGGAACGAAACACCAGGACAAAGCATGTTTTGAGTGAAATGCTCAGTGGCGCAGTACAAAATGAGAACACTGCTGATATTAGCAGTGCAGTAGCACACGGCAGAACTGATGATATGGATATTGAGTTTGATGATGTTTCTCCAGATAGTGCAGAGATTAGGACTAAAAATGTAATTAACTGTAGTAAAAGTGCAGTGGCTGGTAGTCAAAAAGTAGATGAAGTCCTATCCAACAAAGAGAAAGGCTCGATCACTTCTGAAGAAACTGTTGGACTTTCTGGTGAATTGCTAGTCCCTGGTAAATATAAGAAAGGGAACACTGAGATGCAAGGAAAATCAATTGTGCAACTTACTGTTAAAGATAATGGTGATGAGAAGGAGACAAAAAACATAACAGATGAGCTTTTTGAGGCATGGGACAACTTTGAAGGGGATATCTTTGATGACGACAATGATGATGATGATATGGACTTCAACAAGGGCCATGTAACCAATACATGTACCTTAACCAAAGCTCTGGTCAGTTCAGGAAAAAGTAAGCCATTTTTAGAAAGAAAAGGGAATGTTAAGAGTAGTTCAATAGCTATTAAATCACTTGTATCTGATTCTGAAGACCCTGCTCATATAACTGGATTGAGAGTTTCCTCAGCATCTCACAGTATTAAGCCATGTACCAACTCAGTATCCCCTCAAAAGGAGTTACCCAAAGAGGCCAGGTCAAGCATTGTAATGCTAGAGAGGCCAGTGAACAAGGTAGGTCGCAAGCAAGAGATTGGAAGTGCTGCAGTTAACAGCCCCCGCCGTGATGTTCTCGAGACACACCCACAACTTCAACAAGCTAGCACAGGAGAAAATGAAATAAAGCATACACAACAACCCAAGTTTGATCTGGATTTTGACTTTGGTGATTTTTTCGACATGGATGATGAGGCTTTTGAAGAGATTGGTATTGTTCCTCCTTCGCCTCAGGTCAGTCAGAAAAGATCAGGATTCATGGCAATGTCCCAACTGTCACAATCGAGAATTGGGCCTGAAATTTCTGCCAGGAATCATCACACAAGCAGAGCTGCAGCCCCATCTGTTGAGTCCAAGGTGAATGTAACTGAGAAACAACAACTCAAACCTCAAGGTAATTCATGTGTTCAACATCAAGTTAGTCCAGTAAGAGAGGCAGTTACCGGAGGTAATAAAAACCTTGTAAAACATTCTGTTTCGGATGATTTCAAAGGTTCTGATATAGAAGGCAAGACTTCGTCCTTGAGCAGATTCAGGCGTAATCTCATGCATTCTGAAAAACCAAAGAATCTCCAAGCAAGTCACTCTATGGCACAACAAAATGAAGCATCTCCTGACAGGTCTAACAAAACTTGTATGGATACAATAGAGAAGATGAACCAGCCACCTGCAGCTTCAACTCCAGTATTGTCAGATGTCCATAGGGATGGACTGAGGCATCAAGGTAGTCCTGTATCACCCATTGGAAGGCCTGGTCAAAGAGATGTTAAACAGGGGGAGATTCCTAGCACACATCTGCAGAAGGCCAAACCCATGGGTATTCTGCGCAGCAGGCTCAGTATCAAGAGAAAGGATAGTGTAGGACCAAAGCAAAGTGCAGTATCATCTGTGCAAAATCAGTCTTCCAGACCTGCAGCTCTTCCTGGCAAGAGGAAAAGTTCCCCTCTGATTGATGAAGGACACTTTGAAGATACCTTGGTATCGAATCCTCTGAAAAAACCAAAGACATCCTCTAAGCAAGAAACCCAACTTTCTGTAGGAGTTGGAAAGATGGCAGAGAAAGATGACATTGACTTACTTCTTGAAGACATTGATTGGGAAGACTCTCTCGTAACTGATGACGCACTTACAAAACTTGGGAAAAGTGATGCTGAATTTGAATGTAAGAGAGATTCAACAAGTACCACAAAATCTAAGACAGGTGAGATTTAATAGTCCCTTTACATAGTACCTTGAAAGTTCCTTACTTTTTCTTCTTGAAAACTTTTTGAAATTGTGTTGGAACCCGTCAGTGAAGGAAAGTAAACTAATGTGTGTGGATGAGTGATTCATACATGTAGTAGAAATGCTTAAAATGATTTCATGTCCTCAAATTTTGTTAAAAACAATTTCCTTAATCTACTGTAGCATTGCATTTGTAAAGGTACAAATTCTGATGATGATGAAGATAGTGATGAATTCCCAAATTAGGATTTCTGTGAAATTTGTATACTTCATCATCAGCGCACCGTTTCTCATGCTCCTTTTGTACAGGCACAAATGCTGATAATGCTGCTGCTGCTGCTGCTGCTGCTGCTGCTGCTGCTGATGATAATAATGGTGATAAAGATAGTGATGAATTCCCAAATCAGGATTTTTGCCAAATTTTATACTTTATTCTTCATCAGTTTACTGTTTCTCATTCTCTTTTTGTAAAGGCAAAACTTCTGATAATGATGACAATGGTGATGATGATGATGGTAAACATAATGATGGAGACAGTGATGACAGTGAAGATATTATCGGAAGAGTCACTAAGAAGAAGAGAGCTGGAGTGTTGATATCACCTGATACATCATCATCATTTAAGACGCCACTTCAATCAAGTGCAGCTATTACATCATTATCTGTCAAAGAGGTCAGTGTTCCTAGGAATGTATATTTTGGACCACTATGTCTTCAGATTTTCTTGTACATATTGGTTAGGGCTTTATTTTGTCAAAGATATAGGTTTGGGGTTGAAATTGGGTCTTAGGTTAAGATGTGTTTGGTCCTTGGTTGAAATTAAGAACTCGATTAGTGTAGGATATCAACCGCTGAGCAATTGTTACCGGAGCACAGCCTTTGCAGCCAGAGGCTGCATTCTACATGTTCACAATAATATCTCAATATTATTTCACATACATTGTACCCTTAACAATTGCATTCAAAATGACATAAATTATCGTATTTGCTGAAGAATGAAATGATTAATCATTAAATCTCCATGTGGCACATTTTTTTAACCATCATCATCTGTCAATGTCAAAATATTTTTCTTCCTGTGTACAGAAGTCTATCCATGTCCTGTCTGATGATGAATCGGATGATTCTTCCTTCATCATTCAGCCGAAGAAGAGGAAAGCCAAGAAGATTCTTGACATGAGTACCAGCATCATGATGATACCTGAAGGAGATGAGGAGGACAGTGATTTTGAAGGTATATTGAATGGTCTTATTCTATCAGTTTTTATCTTGAATTATGTCTAAATACTGTAAAACCAAAAACTTTCAACACATGAAACTTTCAAAAACTCAAAAGAACAGCCATTTTCACGGCATGAAACTATCTTGACTCTGACCCTCACTCAAAATTTACAAAAGTTTCATGCTCGCAAAAATTTATGGTTTTACAGTACAGGAAAGCATTTATTAGAGTTAAGAATAACAATCATAGTGTAATGATTTACATACTTCTTCCTTGTAGCTCAATTCAGAATCACATCTGTGAGTATTCATTTTGTGATATTTTTGTCTCACAGCCTAGGAAATAATTTTTTTTTTTAAGGGGCTACTTTTTTTTTTTGCCTTGGGGCTACTTTTGAATTTTATGGGGCTATTTCTTATATTATTGGGGCTACCATTTTAATGGAAAGAGCAGACTGGTTATCAATATGGGTTTTTGTCCCCGCCGAACGAAGTTCGCGAGGGGACTATGAAACGGGTTCCGTACGTGTGTGCGTGTGTGTGTGTGTGTGTGTGTGTGTGTCCGTCCGTCCGTCCGTCCGTCCGTCTGTCCGTGTGTGCTCAAATGTTAGAAAATGCTACTTCTCCGTCATTTCTTGGCCGATTTTGATTCCGATTGTTTTATCTGATAGGGCTGGGTGGGGGCTTCCAAATTTCTACACAGAATTTTGAAATTCATTAATTATGCAAATTTATGCAAGTTTATTCAAAATCGACGAAAAATGCTACTTCTCCTCTATTTCACATCGGATTTTGATTCCGATTGTTTTATCTGATAGGGCTGGGTGGGGGCTTCCAAACTTCTACACAGAATTTTGAAATTCAATAATTATGCAAATTTATTCAAAATTGACGAAAAATGCTACTTCTCCTCTATTTCACATCGGATTTTGATTCCGATTGTTTTATCTGATAGGGCTGGGTGGGGGCTTCCAAACTTCTACACAGAATTTTGAAATTCATTAATTATGCAAATTTATGCAAATTTATTCAAAATTGACGAAAAATGCTACTTCTCCTCTATTTCACATCGGATTTTGATTCCGATTGTTTTATCTGATAGGGCTGGGTGGGGGCTTCCAAACTTCTACACAGAATTTTGAAATTCATTAATTATGCAAATTTATGCAAATTTATTCAAAATTGACGAAAAATGCTACTTCTCTATTTCACATCGGATTTTGATTCCGATTGTTTTATCTGATAGGGCTGGGTTGGGGCTTCCAAACTTCTACACAGAATTTTGAAATTCATTATTCATGCAAATTTATGCAAATTTATTCAAAATGGCTGAAGGTTCATAATGTTTTCATGTTTTATATTTCAGTTGTATACATGCATTGTTGGTATTCTCTTCTTTTGCATGCAGTAACATTATTATTTTATTCACTAAAGTTTTTCACTGAAGTTTTAAGGTTCAGGCTAGTTAATTTCCACAGATCTGCACTTCCGGCGGGGACATTTATTACGCATTGCGTAATTTACTCATTCACTTGTTTGTGATATTGCAATTGCTGTTACATTGGTACTAATTGTTCTATCTTATGCACAGGTTTACTTTACGTCATACTGCCCAATTTAATTTTAAAATATAGATTTTTAAAATTTTAACTTCACCCCCCCCCCCAATTAGATTTTTTTTTTTTTTTTTGAAATTTGAAGGAATAAATCAACAATAGGTCAGTTCAACAATAGGTCAATTTCACCCGAATTTGCTGTCATTAAGCGTATTTCCCGCGGAGATGTTTATTTTACGCGGAAAGGCACATAATAATCCTAAATCCGCTTGGACGTACGTACATAATATACTGTGAATCACAGTTCGGGTAGATTTTTCTTTTCCAATTTGTTTTTCGCGGATACCATCACACTCGATGAGCATCAATCTCACGCGCGATAAGTAAAAAACCCCGTCATAAATCCACCGATTTCTTGATTAGTAGAGCGTTTTCGGTGACTCTGTTTCTCACAACCCGACTTAAGCGCCGCGTGCTTTGAAAAAATGGCACTAATTCCGCATTTTTTAGGCAGGCTTTCACTTTACAGATTGATTTTTTGAGGTGACTACGGACTTAATGTGGTAAGGGACAATTTCTCTGTGTGGTGTATCCGGTCGTAGATTTAGTGATAGTCTCATTACACGGATGATGGTAATTTTAGACCTATCATTGCAACAGTGATATTGCGTTTCGGAAAGGAAATTTTCACAAAAGGTGTCGCACAAAGACTAAGTGAAATGAAGCTGTTGTTGAATTTATACAACCCTGATATAGAATGCGGGTAGTTACTGTAGTATGTGTGAAAAAAGTGCTATCTTCAGTTTCCGTGTCGATTATCTGGCTATAATTGTTGTCATTGGTCTAGCGCTCACGATGCTACACATTCGCGATGTACTAAGCTCCGAGTCAACAACGAGATAAAAGGTTGAATTTAGCTGCTTTTTGAGCATAATAGTGATTTTCTTTCGAATCATTGATTGGGGCGACTCATATGAAAATGGTCGCCCCCAAATACAGGTTTTCCAGCATTTATTGGGTCATATGGGGGCCGACGAGGGCGAAATCGCCCGTCGCCCCCGTGTATTTCCGACGCTGTTGTCTCATACACATACATGTACTTGTAAATGCTGGAAAATAAAATGCTGCAAAATGTCTACTATGAACTCTGAAACCCACAATATATAGGGGTAGGCCATTTTTAGTTGGGTTATACCATAATGTCAGACTCAGCTATGATATGAATGATAATGAGGTAAAAAAATCCCATTGTAATATGAAGATGATTTAAAAAAAGAGAAATTGTATAATCAGAAAGGATTCTTAAATTAATGATTATTTGTTCAAAACTTCAGACATGGAAAATGGTGAGATGGTAATGTCTAATTATTTTGCCCCTTAAAGGGGAAGTTCACCCTGAAGATTACTTGAGTTTAAAAAATGCAGAAAAAATAAAGAAAAATATTGGCGAAGGTTTGATGAAAATCGGTCAAATAATAAAAGAGTTATGAGTATTTAAAGTTTTGGATTCGTGACGTCACATGCGAGCAGCTGCCCATTGGTCATGTAATAAATATTCCATATATTCGCATTTTTTTAAATGTTCCACGATAAATTAATATTGTTTCTTTTCAGAATCTAGTATTGAATAACATTTCTGACAATATATCAAATGCACAGACGAAAATATTCTAAATTTTTTGAGAAAACTGTATTTTATGGAATATTTATCACATTACATAATGGAGGAGCTGCTCGCATGTGACGTCACAAAATCAAAACTTCAAAAGTCCATAACTCCGTTATTCTTTAACGGATTTTGTCCAAACTTTCGCCAATATTTTTCTTTATTTTTTCTGCATTTTTTAAACTCAAGTAATCTTCAGGGTGAACTTTCCCTTTAAGTAATGCATTGTTTATGATTTGTCTTATATCATTTTTTTTTTTTTTTACTGCAAATGTCCTATAGCCCCTGGAAAGCAGATCATGTCAGCCAAGCCCATGAACACTGACAGAGAGCCCATGAGAGATGATATTCCACTCAAACGAGGACTTGAAATGAAAGAAAGAAGAAAGAAACCAAAGAAGGTTAGTGCCTCTCCCAAGATCTAGATATCGCTTCAGGAAATTTGATAGTTCGTTATTAATGTTGGCAGATATATAGTTCTTCATAGAAGTGGGTGCACTCTTCATGAATATGTAAATGATTCAGTGATTTCTATACTAGAAATACGAACCTGGCATTTACAGTACGTTTTGGCTGGTAAAATATAGTCTAGGTAATAATAAATTGTAAAGTGCTTGAGCAGCTAAAATTGGGAAGGCATTATCTGACTATCATCGTCATCATCATCATTTTCATCATCAACATCATCATTATTCATTGTTATTGTTAGTCTTATTTTTTGTTGTTGTTATTATTATCATTATCATTAAAGTTTATGGTATAGAGTTGAAATTGTAAATTTGAAATTTGCTGATGGGTGAATCCATGCAATGTGTCCTGTACGCCATATCTCTTTTTTCCACAGATTTCATCCAAAAATGAAAAGTCTTTTGATATGACCATTAAACAATGAAGCTTTCTGGTATCACTACCTATAGTCATAGTCATAGTCATACCAAAAGATTTTTCATTGATGAATGAAATATATGGATAAATGTCATGTCGTATGGGACACGTTTTGCATGGAATTGCCCTGTAACACGTAAATCCGCAATTTTTCAATGATTCACCTCTCTATGCAGTCCTCCAATCACCATCACACGGCCGCACATTTCCTGGATGAAGAGGCAGAGGTGTCTGAGGACGAAGAGTGCTCATCCGACGAGGATGACTCAGACCTTGATAGCTCCTTGGAAGGTTTCATCAATAACGCTTCTCATTGTAGCCAGACAACATGCCCTCAAGGTCAGCCATCCTCCAGATTTAAGGGCTGGTCAAACCTCATTAATATCAATAACGATAACAGTAGATTGTTTCCAAATCGCTCCCCTGTTATTTGTGTGAAAAATGAATAGGAAATTATCGCAGGTCAGACCTCAACGGTTTGTGCTAATGAGCCTCCTCAACAATTTTACTGTATCATCGTGTTTGCTTGGCAAGTGATTGTCAGAGAACAGACCTCAACAGTGATATCTGTAAGCCAATCATTTTATTCCTTAGATGTGACATCAATTCAGAAGAAGTCATGTGGGCAGTGTCCATTGTGCTTTATCGACAGAACCCCAACAATTTTATCATTCGGGTGTGATCGTTTTTATTGTTATTGTTATTATTGTTCAGATCTGACCAGGCCTTTACATCACAGCAATATGTGTTTACTCTCATATGATCTTTATATTGTCTACCAAGAGCCAGAAGGGTTTAAAACTTGTATAATTTTACATCTAGAGTTAAACCCTTCTGGTACTAAGCAGATAGAATTTACTCACTCAGTTTCCATAATATTCATGTGTGTACTTTCGTTTGATCTTAACATGGGTGCTTACGTTGTCTTATTTATGTGATATTTATTATTGATTCTTTTTTTTTTTTTAAGAAGTTACCTTGCAATCCTGGATCTTGAAATTTACATTGTATGTCATATATGTAGTGTGTTTGTTTTCTCATGGCTATCAATTCAACATCATTATTCTCTGTTTTCCCTGTGTCTGCAGATATGCATGCCATCTATATGAAATCAGTAAGAAGCCCACCAGCATCGGGGCAAGGCAGCCGCTTCAAGATGGTGCACCATGGTTCCCCAGATCTCAACGTCTTCTCTCAGGTACCCCAGCAAGATGCATCTTACATGGAGGACAGCTTTGTGGTCCAAGGTGGGGATGAGGATGACCATGAGATAAGGGAAGACATCAGCCTGGTTGCCATGGACAACACCATCAACCTGGATAACATCATTGATGGAGGGTCCAGGAGGAATGGAGGGAGGAGGTTAAGGAATAGGGGTGGGGAGAGCAAGGCAGCAAGGATATTGAGGGCCGGGAGGGCTGCTGTGTTGAAGTCAGACTCTTCTTTGTCTGATGTGGAAGAGGCAGCAGATGATGATGATTTGATGGACTGGGAAATGGATTTTAAAGACAGTAGAAAGAACCAGAGGAAAAACCAATCAAATCGCCAACAACTTGGGGATCTCAGGAGGCTGGGAAAGGCGATCAAGTCCTCAAAACCTCCAAGCAGTGATTGGATGAGCAAGCCTAAAACAGATACCCAACCATTTAAAGTCAATACAAGGGATAAGCTTGCTCCAAAAGAAAAGGAAAAGTCACCACTTAAGACTAACCATGCTTTGATGAATTCTGGATTGATCCCTGAAGGTTCTGTTGTGACAGACAAACAAGTATCAAAGCCCTGTACCTTTGTTGCCCCTCAACCTGCAGCATCCAGCAACAGCTCCTTGGTTGATTCCCCCAAAACTCTGGCTCAGAGGGAGAAGGAGGAGAGACTGAGACGACAAAAACAGAAACAGGCTGAGTTTCTGCAGAAGATGCAGCAGAAGCGAGCACAGACCTCATCTCAAGCATCCAATATTAGCCCTGTCAAGAAAACATCCTTGTCACTGTCATTATTGAGTCATAATAAGAAGGAAGGCATGGGTGAAAAGACCACCACTAATCATAAACTGTCTTCTGCAAGTCCTGGTTCAAACTCCAGAATCACTTTACCAAACTCTGAGGGGTTCGAAGTCATTAGGTCGTCAGCACATGGCAGTTTACGTATGCAAAGCAACTCTGCAAGCAAGGATGGAAGCAATACCACCATGAACCAGTACAGTGGCTCAAGGGCAGTTAGTTCTATACCCATTGTCTCAGCATCCAACAAAATGAATAACTTAACCATGATGGACAACACGGTGGCCAATGCTACAATGTCTGCTACCACTATGAACACTTCAGCTCTTAGCCCTCGGGTGAGTATACATAATTTTGACTCTATCAAAGATTAGTTCATGCTGTCAAATACAGAAGTGATCAGCATTGTACCATGGAATAGTCTATGGGAAGACTAATCTGTAAATTCCTGTCCATACAATGTTAATGGTGGTGACTTTTGGTGATGCTTTTGATTCTAGAATACTATTCTTCAGTGAAGCAGAAAGAGAAGTATACGTGTTAGAAAGGATGTGATTATGTAACCATATAGGGGTAGAGAAAGTGCCCAAAGATTTTTTCTTCTTTTTTTCTTGTGCAAGTACTATTTTCAAGTGGGAATGAAAATGGTGAGTTTTGCATTGATCTATCTGTAAATGCTGTATGAACATATTGAATTGAATAATTATAATTCTAAGCCCACAGCACATTGTATGATTTGACTGCAATCTGATTTTGGAAGAAATTGCAGTTGTGATAGTGAAAATTAGTGAAAATTTAAACATGTAAAATCTTCGTACGTGAGCTTCCTTAGTGTCATATGAATAATCGAATTGAACTTTTGGTATAGTTTTATTCACAGTTGTATTGATTTCTACTCCATTTCAGTCATCCGTTGGTCAAGTGCCTCTGGTCATCCTGGTGGACAGTAAGGAGTTGTCCAGTGCTCCCCATATGGTATCAACCTTGACCATTACGTATGGCCTCAATCCCATTGTTACTCAGCTACAGGGGTGTGATTATGTAACCAGTACACGTATGGGTGTGGAGAAACGCACCCTAAGTGGTGAGTTGAAAGGACATTGTTTCTTCTTTTGCAGTTGTGTTATTGCAATTATGATTATGATATATGTTTCCTGTTCATTCTGTTTTTCTTATTTTCTCATATAAAAAAAAACATCTTCATTCATCCATCCTCATTAAGAATACAAATTTACATAGATAACTTTGTGAATATATTTTTTGTGATAGAAAAGAAAGTGCACATCCTCATATACACATTATAATTGAATGTTGTAAAGAAATAAATTGTTGTCACTCCTCAAAGCTTAATACTATATTATTATAGTTTGCACCAAAGAATCAGCCGTTGTTACGTTGTTTCCATTTCTATTTTTTTTCTCTTTTATTAGTATTGTCTTCCATTTCTGTAATTTATGTCTGAGTTTATTTTAGATATATATGTAATTTGCCTATATTTCTTTTTCTTCCTAGAAAGTCTTATTTTTATTATTTTATTCATTTCTCATTTCCATAAAAACATGTCTAATGACACAAGGTATAATTAAATTCACTTACAGTCTTTTTATGATACCCACAATGAAAAAAAAAGACAGAGAGAGAGAGAAAACTTCCTCATTTTTTAACTTTATGAAATAACGCTATTTAGATATAATAATTGTTTCTTTCTTTCCTTAATGATTTCCAGAATTTGCCAATGGGGCAAACCGTCAGAAGCTTCTTGAAAGAGTACGCCATATGTGTGAGCTGTTTGACAGACCTTGTCTTATCATTGAGAAGGATAGAGAGAAGAACAGAGATAAGAGACAACCACCAAAGACATTGTAAGTTTGAGAATTGATAATTTTGAAGGATAATTCCAACCTGAAATGAATTAATTTCTGGTAGAAAGATCAGTTATGAATTTTTAAAGTTGTAATTGATGGAACACAAGTTGGCAACCCTATGACATACCTTTTGAGCACCTCTTCCATTTGTTTTCTGTATTAAAAATTTAAAGAATTTGATTTCTTTCCACAGAAAATATTTCATTATACACATACCCTAGATATACTATAAGTATCTTTTTTTTTACACATACCTATAATGAAAATGGAAATTGATGGAATTTTAAGTACAAAGCAAATGGGGAGATGCTCAAAAGACATGTCACAAAGTTGCCAATGTGCATTTGATTGATTAAAACTTTGAAAGATAATAACTTTTCCTGTTCTTTATCAGATTCCCCTCTGTTACTCTAATTTTTCTGTTTTTTATGGAAAATAACTTTCCAGTTCTTTATCAGATTCCCCTCAAACTTTCACTGATCTGTTACTCTAATTTTTCTGTTTTTTATAGAACCACCTTTTTTTGAGGGTGGACTTACCCTTTAATGTTGTAAAGTAAGGACCAGGTACATTGTAAATGATGATTAATGCCATTACTGGCCCTAACTACTTGGTTTTGAATGATGGACGTCCTGGTTTTAAGTCCACTGGTGTTACTTACCACTGAGACAAACATGTAAGGCCCACATATTGATTTTTTTGTATTGTCATCTTGTTTTGGTACAGAATTAGAACCAAGTATTTGGATTCCACGTTAGCTGCTCTTACCAAGACTCATGTTAAAATCCTCTTCTCAGATTCAACAGGTGAGCTGTCTTTCTCTTCATTACTACTTTCTACAGTATAAGAGTATAACTGTTGTAGCTATTTTTTTTTTTTTCTTCATATTAATTTTGTGTAGAATTTCAATTCTCATAGTTTACAAGTACATAAATGTTCACCTTGCTGTCTGTTTTATGTAATATATATATTTGATACAGTTTCCAGCTCACTTTTTTTCTTGAAACGGATTTTGGTATCCAGTTGTGACTTTACAGTGGGACCACTTAAGAAACTTAAGAATGAAGATTTTTCTTATGAATGGTATAACAAATATTTGATGTCGCAGGTACAATTTATTTATTTGTTTGAATGCAGAGGAGACTGCTCAGATCTTAGCTGACTTGACAAAGATTGAGAGCAGAAAAGGAGCTGCCATTCCAGTGATCTCAGATATGGATTCTACCACAGAACAGGTAAAAACATACAAGTGTTTTGATTACGGTGTTAGTCTTGGGAATGTATATATATATATATATATATATATATATATATATAGATATACCACTTGATTCTGAGGAATTGAGTAGTATGAATAATATGTGCTGAAGCTTTCTCACTCTATTTTCCTTTTTCTTTCTCTTCTCTTTCTCTCTCTCTCCTTACTTCTTTTCTCTCTCTTCCACCCCTGTCTTACACCCTGGAGCTGAGGGGAACCTGTCTACTTGTACTCTGAGGCTTGCATTTGAAATGTGGATGCGTGTATGAGCGTGTGGTAGAGATGTTGGGTATATAGAGTGTGCATGCATACTGATAGTATCATACCCAATGCACGTTTTTTCCTCTTTGGAACTGAACATTTTCTTTTACCCAGCCAAAATTTGACTTGTAAAATTCTACTTCAGCAAAGATTTTCTAAAGAAAAAAAAAATCAAAGGGAGAAAATCAGGACTTAATTGGAGCATTGACTAAGCCAATAATTCACTCTTCACATTTTATTCCTCTTTCTCTCTCCTTTCCCCTCACTTCTATGTCCTTTACTCTCCTTGTCTGTATCTTTTTTGTTTCCTCATTTCCCCATTGTTACCCCACACATACTCCCTTCTATTTTTGTGTCATTTGAGTTATATTTGAAATTAATCATGTTCTTGTTCCCCCACTTTCCAAGGTGCTGAAATTCTACCAGTCCATCCCTGGTGTGAGCTACGTGACAGCACTCAGCCTGATGCACCATTACCAGTCTGTAGCAGAACTTCTCTCTACGTACGTATTTCCCACTGCGATATCATGCTGGTTCCTTTCTCAATCTTTGTATAAGTAGTGGAACATTGATCTTTTTTTTTTTTTCCCCATTGTCTTTCAAGGTGCAGCTTGTCTCCTTCTTCGCTCAAGATATATCGTGGGAAAATGTATTTGACACAACATATTTTGAGTTCACAAAAAGACAAGCAGCATCTTTAGAGATAATGGAGAAAATATTAAATTTTGTGTAAAAAACATATTGAGAGTTGTACTACTATACCTGCCATTTTGAAGCAGCACTGCCATTTTGAAGCAGCACTGCCATTTTGAAGCAGCACTGCCAATTTGAGGATCGCCATAGAAAGTAAATTGAGACTTTTCAAACTTTCATAACTTTTTCATTTTGTAACCAATTTTGATGGAACTTTTTTTAATATTGCTTCTTTCTATCCTCTCTTTTCATTAAAATTGATTTTTCCCCAGGGTTTCATTCTCCTTTAAATTAGACTGGTCAGAGTTCGGGTTTCAATTGGGCTTTAGGTTAGGTTTAGGATTAAGGTTATGATATGATTAAGTGTTAGCTAAGAATTTGGTTTGTGCAGGATATCCACCGTGTAGTAGTTGTCACTGGAGCATGTGTCCTGCAATCATCTTTTCGTGCCACAAATTTTTTATGCTAGTAGTTCCTATTCCGAACATTTCAATTCCTTTCCTGTTGCCTAGAAGCCATTTCCATGAGATACCACGCTACATGTACATGTATTTAGCTGTGATACAAGATAATGTCTTTTGAAGGACATGTCTGTATAGATAGATAACTTTTCCACCTGGGAGCTGATTTGAATTTCCATATTTCTACTTTTGTTACAGATACTTGTTCCTCATGTGGTGTTTTGTATTTTTCTTTGTATGATAGATGTGAATCTATCTTGCAGTCTAGGATCAAAGTGTCATCTGTCCGAGCTAAGCAGATCATGACCTACATCAACCACTGCTTTGATGAACAGATGACGAGCTCAAGGTGACCTGTAGCAGGGCTGTCAGTGTGTAAAGGTGACCTTCATCAGAGCTTGACTCAAAGTCAGAGTATGTGAAGGTGACCTTGTATCAGGGCTATGGACAGTTGATGGTAAACTCAGACTCAGAGTATGTGAAGGTGACCTTGCATCAGGACTATGAATAGTCAATTGTAAACTCAAAGTCAGAGTTTGTGAAGGTGACCTTGCCTCAGGGCTATGAACAGTGGATGGTAAACTCAAAGTCAGAGTATGTGAAGGTGACCTTGCCTCAGGGCTATGAACAGTCAGTAGATGGTAAACTGGGCCAGAGTATGTAGAGGTGACCTTGCATCGGGACAATAGACAGTCAGCGGTAAACTTAAAAGTCATAGTATGTGAAGGTGACCTTGACTTGCAGTCATATACATGTACCTGTAAGTCAAAGATAGCTTGAAGGATACTTTGTATCGAGGTCAAAGTTGGTTGATTGTGACCTTGACCCAAGTAATAATAATAATAATAATGGTGGCTTCTTATTAAGCGCTTACGTCCATCACGCATGATGCTCATGACGCTTTACAAAATACACATATACAAAATAAAGTACAATATATACAACAGTTACTTCACTCATTAAACGAAGAGCATAATATAACATACTAAATCTGAATTATTGTTACTACGACAGCTTTATGAAATACACCTACACCAGAGATTAACTTACGGAACAAAAGAAAATTAACATAAGGTAAAGAACAAATTACAATTAAATTGATTATAATCCTAGTGCAATTAACGAGGTAGACAGTGGAAGTGACCATCATATGGTTGGAGGTGCCCTTGCAGCAAAGTCTAGGACAGTTAAAGTGACCTTTAATCAAATTCATGGATGTTTAAATGTGACCTAGTCCTAAAGTCATAACAGTTGAAGGTGAATTTCATGGAAGTCAGAGAGTTTAACAGTGACCTTGTCAGAAAATTTTAACAAAAATGATTGCCTATTAAAGGTAAAAATCACAATCAGTTGTCATAAGGTGTATTAGCAATTAGTGTGTGAAGAATGTGGAATCATGACATTAAAGCAGGGCTTTATACAGTAAAATTTGTGATTGAGGAAAGTAATATTTAAAGGGGACCAGTCACCTAAATAATAACTTGTGTAAACCAGGTACGTATAGGCCTGTTAAAGAAAAAGAAACTACTTGGCATGCAATTGGTTGACATTTCAGGAGTATGAAGGACATATTGGATAAGATATAAAACCCCCCATGCATGGAGCTCAGGTCGGACTTGGGTTCCATGTTTGTGTATGTATGAAAGGGGGCATCATGCAGTCTTATACATGTGTAAGTCGCTTTTACCTTCATTTAGATAATAAACTTGCCATTTCTCTTTATATTAAAGAAGTAATATATATTAAGCTGATATTTTGAATATATACACATGTATATAGTATCTGCATGGAACCCAAAACATTCAGAGCAAAACAGTTTTGGATCATAGGTCCCCTTTTAATTGGTCTATTAAACAAGTTTCAAGCAAAATGATTTATCATGTAGTGTGTGAAAAAGAGGATGCGCCTCCTTTTGTTTATGCCTTGATTTCTACATTGTGTACATATCATTTCGAAACAAATTTCATTTTCTGGAGAATTATTTCACTTATTTGTTTGAACTCTTGTGTTATGACAAACTAACATGTTTCATCTTCTTCATCTATTTTAATTGCTTCAAATAAAAATATAATTGATTATTTTGCCCAAAACCATAGTGGATTTCAAGGAGATGTATGATTAAATCATGGATTCAGCACCAGTATTTCATTTTTGGAATGTAAAATAACCAGGGCCCCGTTGCATAAAACCTACCATTAATGGTAACTCTGCTATCAATGGTAACTACCATGGTAACATCACTCAACAGCCAATCAAAATCAAGGTTTCCATGGGAGTTACCATTGATGGCAAAGTTACCATTAATTGCAAGTTTTATGCAATGGGGCCCAGATCATGTGCATTTTAAGACTAATTTTAAAAGGAAAGTGCAGAATGGAAAGGCTCTGTCACCCTATACTATTCATTTTTCAGCTTCTCTCTAATATGAGTTTGTCTTTAAAGTCTTTAAAGGTACAGTGACCTTGTAGTACTGCCATCAAGGAGAAAAAGAAAACTCAGGCAAAATGTAGGGAAGTTACAGGAGAACTTTCTTAATCTAAGTCATCACATCACATTGTTCATTTTTGAAGTTTTAATGAAGGCCTATAGTTATAAAACATGAATTTATGACCCTTCCATGATTTCTTTTTCAATACATATCATGGCAATGATTAAGAATTGTCAAGGTCTCTGATAAGTGTCTGTAAATGAAAGCCATTATTTTATCTGAAATAGCTATGAATACAGCCATGATCTAAGAACTTGCATTTATAACCTCAACATCATGTCTTGCTATCAAATGTATGCTTCTGTACTCATGCCATATACCATGAAAACTTGTTATTATTGGAAATTTGAATAAATAAGAAAACAGAACTTTAAGCTTTTATTCTTCTCAAATTTTAAACCTGATGCTAAATTTAAGCTTTGTCTAAATTCAGGTCTAACAATGGAAGTAATGTTGTGGTCGAAGTTTTCCCTTTGTTAAACATGACTTGGATTCATTGTTGGTTTAATTGAATTAGTAGAATACGAGCCCAAATATTGATGTTAAGCAGAGAATATTTTAATTGTCATATGTTTATTTCTGTCATAAAGCTCTAGCAGCAATTGTTTAAAAATTTGATCAAATTAATTATTTCATATTTTTCTTTAAAAGATGCTCAGACTGAGAGTGCAGATGTAAAGCACTTAGTAAACTCAAATGTTTTGAGACTTATGCACTTGATGATATATATATTTTAACACTTGAGCATTCACAATATTTACAGCACTTTTATGTGTACCTCACAATTATTACAAATTGAAAAAACATCACATGTATGGTTATATGTTTATTCAATTTATTTGTTTGTGTTTTTTTAAAAGTTTTGTATTCATTTGTTGTCAGGTTAGTACATGTATTGTGTGCTACTAAAAGAAACGTGCAATTTTCATATTGGTATCAAAATATGATTTATATGTGTAAAGCAATAAAACAATGCCTTATATCACAAAAGCTAAGTTCTGCAACATTAACAATATTGTGTGTTGGAGTGAAATTGGAATTTTTCTTAATGCTCTATAGACATTCACCTGTCACAAGTAATTCTATTTCAATAGCCAGAATGCAAATTGCATATGTTTTGGTGTTGTTAGATTGGACAAACACAGCGGCTTGTTCGACCCAACAAATACCCCTAATGTATGAATCCAGCATGCCAGCTATTGGAATAAAAGAACTTGTGAAAAGGTTAATCTGCCTATGCTAGGAAATTCAGGGTCGTCAATTATAGGGGATGGGGGAAACATCTCCCTTGAAAATGTTCAAAGATCTTTATTTTGAACTCGTGTGTTATGGGCCTTTTTGTCAGAGTGAGCAGCTGTGCCACATTTGTGAATCTTAAAGAGGGTAACATAAGCTTGACCAAAATTTGATATAATTCATACAAAACTGTCAGTTCAATGTCCTTCGATGACCCAAATTTATAAAAATGACACATTATATTAAAATAGGCACCTAAACCACTTCTCTCTAGTTTATTAGGCCCAGAAAAGATAACATATGTATGTACATTTTTCATATCTTGTTACACCTAAATGTATTAAACTTGATATTCCTACAGGCCTACCCCTTATTTGACTATCTTTTAAGTGGGCCTTTATATCACATGTGGACACGTAAACCACCTATCAGGATTTTATAGGCCTTCAAGTTTTACATATGATATATTAAACTACATTTGATTTGTATTATACAGTGCATCCCAGAAAAAAATTTAACAGAAAAAGTCTCCAAAAATAAATATGTCAAAATATTTGAAGCAAAATTTCATACCTGTGGAAAGCTTAGGGTCTCTTCTATTAAATGACACCTAAGATCTCACGATATTTTACGCTCGAGTGAGCAAAGACCACTTTTGTGAAAAGGTGCAAAATCCAGACTTGACAAGAATTGGTATTTCTTCTGGTGGGTATCAGCAAAGTTGAGTGTCATGAAAAGGATTATAAATATTCATATTTGATCAATAATAGACAATTTATTAAAGAAGATGTTCTGTCCTCTGTATGTCCTAATTAATATTTTCATGCTTGAGTGAGCAATTAACTGCTTTATTGAGTGTTTTGAAATATTACTTTTGGCAAGGTTTTAATTCAAGCTGGTTTTCTCAGTCAACCATAAAGTTTTGATGGGATATATCAAGACATACAGAAAACAAAGCCTATTCTTTCATAAATTGCCTTTTTATGATCAGAATATGAAAGTTTCTAAGCCTTTTCAAGATTCTTGACTTTACTGATACCAGACAGAACCAATACAAAGTTTTGTCAACCATGGATTTTGCACCATTTCACAGTAATGGCTTTTGCTCACTCAAGCATAACATATCGTTAGATGTTATGGTGTCATTTGAGATGAGAGATCCTAAGCTATCCATAGGTATGAAAATTTAATGAACATATTTTGAAATGTTCATTTGGGGAGACTTTGGGACTTTTTCCAACTGTCAACTTTTTACGGTTCTCAAATTTGTTAATGCCAGCCAGAACAAAATGCCAATTCTTGTCAAGTCTGGATTTTGCATCCTTTCGCAAAAGTTGCTTTTGCTTACTCGAGCTCAAAATATTGCCAGATATTTTGATGTCATTTGATAGACCCTAATCTATCCACAGGTATGAAAACAAATATTTTTAAATATTTATTATGGGAGACTTTTCCAATTGTTAACTTTTTTTTGGGACGCACTGTATAGACCCTATAAATGTTGACCGATTGTGCTGGTGAAAAGACCAGCTGAAGTGAGACTGTTCGAAGTACCGAACCGGGCTGGCCAGATAATGATTAAGAACAGGCAACGGTTTGTGCCGAGAGCCTGTCAAAATGTCTCCCCAAGATTAAAAAAAAAAAAAAAAAAATAGCCAAAAATAATGCAGCGTAGCCTAGCATAAATTATATAAAGCAACAAGAAATTATATCGCTTATTGGCGTAAATATTCACAATTGAATGACATGCGCCGTTAAAAAATTACCAATCCGCAACAACAACAACAGTGGCAAAATGGGCACAAAGGGCCCAACTGGTCAAATTTGAGGTCGCCAGTCGCCAGATGTCCAATAATGCTTATAAAATGACATGGTTTTATCACAAAAAGAAACAACTAGTCTAAAAAAAAAAATTGATGTTATATGGCGCCTATCCAATGCATGGAATTTTACATTACATGTATATATATATTGCTAAGAAATGCTTTTTCCTTTTCCTTTTCCTTTTCCTTTTTGACGTCTTTGCTACACCCTGATATTGCGCGAACAAGGACAAAGATTCGGAAGGACGACAGAAATTCTACCGTCAAAAAATTACAATGCAGTCGAATCCGGTGTACATTGGATCACGGAAATCCGGGTGAGTAATGAATTAGTAATTTTCTTTCAAAATACTGAGATTAACTGTAAGGAATATATGTTGAAGAGGCATTATCGTGAAAGAACAAACCACCATTCAATGCGCACTGCACTGCAGACGCTTCGTTTCTACACGGCACGGTCACGGTTATTGTTGGTGTACCCCCGGTATTCTTTCCCGACCCATCCCCTGGCCAGGCTCCGTAGACTTGCACGCAAGCGGTCCTACTAAAAGCAGCCAACAGCAGCCAACAGCAGCCAACAGCCGCCAACAGCAGAGTTGAAAACTAGCCGAAAACAAATCCCGGAGCAGCCAAGAAACAACCAAAACGCTCCTTAAATATTGCTAAGGCTATGGTACGAAATCAGCAAAAAATAAGTTATTTTAGGGCCTAAAATCAGCAAAAGAATAAAATTATAAAAAATAAATGATCGATATGGTTGTTGGCGGCTTTTAGTATGGTGGTTGATCCAGTGTCCGAACACTTTTCAGAAAATCAACGATAGCAAATAAAATATGAAACGAATATCTGTCAAACTATACATATTGAATGCTCAAAGTCCTACAAAAAAAGAAGTTGATGGAATTTTAAAAAGACAACGTAGATTTAATACGATATTCCCTTCCGAGTGAACCCCTTCCCAACGACGCGGCGTTTTGGTCCCTTGAAAAAGGTACCGTAATTCCGAACGTGTGAAACCTATGGGAAAAAGACACAACCTTGGTATCAATAGTGTGGTTTTCATACGCGTAATCCCACGCGTATGAAAACCCATTTTAGGCGCTTAACTTTACACGTTCGGTAATACAATCTGTTCGGAATTACAATACTTCATTATAGATCGGACTCTTGGCGGCTCTTGGCGGCTTTTGGTAAATCGATTACCGTGTCTTGGTATACTGTTGGCTGCTGTTGGCTGCTGTTGGCGGCTTTTAGTAGGACCCAAAATAAATGATCGATATGGTTGTTGGCGGCTTTTAGTAGATCGGACTCTTGGCGGCTCTTGGCGGCTTTTGGTAAATCGTGTCTTGGTATACTGTTGGCTGCTGTTGGCTGCTGTTGGCTGCTGTTGGCTGCTGTTGGCTGCTGTTGGCAGCTTTTAGTAGGACCCCACGCAAGTATGTGTAGCCTGGAAGGCTCTTTGAAGAGTAAAAAAAAAAAAAAAAAAGCTGACGCTACTCTTCATAGAGCCTGGTTTTTAATCTCGCTGTGCAATATAGCAGCCATTTTAGAGGCTAAAGGACCTCTTGTCAGTCTTGAAAAATCACCTTTACCGTGAGCCATCCTCTCCCATCTCCTCTTCACCATAGCTTTAACTTGTTAGAATATTAAAACCTAATTTTTTACCCTAGAATTAAAAAATATCGAAAACAAAATGTGAAATATTAATTTTAGTGGTTACTGGTAGTCCGAACAATGCCCCGAAAAAGCCTTCGCTGGGGGCCGGAGCCCTAGTTTAGAGTCTATGGGTGGTATTCTGAAAATTATTGTAACTTTTGTTGTAACTTTTGTTGTATCTTCCGGAGATAGGGCCTAGAGTCTACCTCGCTAATATTGTTAGCGACTTGCAAAACCGCTAGGGGGTGCAATTTTTTTTTGTGATGCAAAATTTCCTTTGTAAACTTGTGACAAAAAAACAGGTGTGACACCATGCCGATAAATGTTTGTTAAGACCACACCACGTAACTATAGTGGTCATAATATTGACCACTACGCGGGTCGAATGCAAAAATACTAGTCATTTTCTATCGCATGTACTTAAGGTATGGGGGAAAAGTAAGATAAATGTTTAAAATACTTCCTTTCAAATTCAGCGCTTTAAAATCTCTTTCCTACCTTAAATGGCCGTTAGGAAGAACTTCTGATATTTCCAGCAAAATCCAAAGTCAAAATCATGTCCAAAACCTAAGAAACCTAAGAAATACGAGCGCTACCTCTTGGCGACTGGTAAACAACTGCAATATCATGATTACGACTGTGATGAAAAGGGGGAAGGAAATAACGATCTATTTCGCTTTATTTTACCTTGATTTTAGTCTTCACGAAAGTAGGTAGGGGGAGATAATTTGCATTGCTCTGAATTTTAGAACCGACACTGATCATTTTAAACTTGTTTAATTTTAACATTTTAATATGGAAATCGGACATTATTAGTGATGGTTGTTGCACAGGCTGTTTGGGACTGGTTTCATGGCTTTACGCTGGTGCTCCGGCCTGAAAAGGTTACGGGCTTCGGGGCCGGAGCGGTCGGCCTGTCTTATTGGCAAAATCATTATACCGAGTAGTGGATTACTCATCCGAAAAAATGTCTGTGTAAACGACTACTGAAAATGGCCTTTCAAAACGGGCCTACCGCACACTGTCGCCTATCGGCACTGATCGGTTTAGTGCGTGCAGTGCTATATGGGGACTTCATTCCCTCTTGACAATGACAATAGACATAACATGAAAGTGTGTGCGTACACACTGAATGAGAGGGGACTTATTCCACGATTAGGCCCCAATGCCTAATTGAATGTTATTCCTGATATTCTAAAGTCAAGAGTAAGTTAGAGTGTAAATTACTATTTGTAAAATATTTCATTGAAATTTAAGCAAGAACAATTCCAATTTTCATTTTTACAAAGAAAGAGAGGCGGCCTTGAGCCACTCGTAGTTCGGAAACCATTCAGCCTCACTTGAAAGTACGTAGGCCGAGATTGTAGGTGTAGCCTGCAACACAAATGGGTTTAAGATCGCTGAAATAACAAGGAAAAATTTGAATTTCACTTACCAAATTGTTGTCTCAGGATAATTTTAGTGCGCTGGGTCGTTTGGGCACCAAGATGTTGAAAATCAAAAATTTTTAGGCTTACAATTTGTCTGATGTGACAGAGGTGAGCAACCAGTCATTTTCAAGTATTTTGACTTGCACAACATTTGAGAGTGAGTGAGAGTGAAAAGAAAGATAAAAGATAAATTAAGAAGGTGAAAATTAGTTTCACTGTACATGTACCTGTTATTAAAGAGGAGTACAAGGTTATATCATAACCTCGTACATTGGATGAGTGCCTTGATATTGTCATTTTGACAAATGTTGCAAAAACCATTGTGCCCATGTCTGCGCACTCATTCATTTTACATAAAGACCTAGTTCAGGATTTTTGACATGAAAGACAACATTTTGAGGCTTGTGAAAATAATTACTGCATGAAGACATCTTTTAAATTATTTAATATTTTGACTTGGTTTTTTTTGCATGAATATTTTTGCCTATAAAGAGTAAAGACAAAAAGTTTTTGTCTGCTGTATGTTTTGTTTTATCAGAATTGTGTGCAGTAACACATGTACGCAGACAAGAGCACTGTGCAGACTTAGGCGCTTTAGCCATACTAAAAGCTAACAAACCCTACTCACCAGAGGGCCTGGCATTTTTTCCTTTCTCATGTGGTAGGCACTAGGCAGTATAGAACGCCTCTATTCTAACGAATTTCTGTAAAAGAAGGGCCATCTCGTGAAGTAATTCACTGTTCATTCAATGTGTACACACATACTTGCATGTTACATGTATGTCTATGACTATGGAAGTGGAAAGAAGTCACCATAGCATCATAATCAATGAACCACTACTGTGCATTGATTGAGGGTTGGACCATTTAATGAGAATGCCGAAAGAAGAATGTTTCAACATCATTTCCTCAGTTGGAAAAAAAATGAAAAGCTTGCAGACCATATAAAAATTGTCCAAGCTCAGTTAGCTCACCTTGAAATCCTTCACTGCACTTGTAACCCTAGAAATTTCCAGAAATGTCATCAGATAACCATATGTTAGATAAGACCATGATAAGCATGCCATGCCGGCAAGGTGTCTTCAGCACTAGAGGGCAAAGACACCCAGCTCGCCTGCTTTCTACCATATTTCTCGCACAAAGAATCTGGGAGATCACTCTTTTGCTAATTGTCTTCTTTAATCTCCTTATATGTCTATAAGAAGAATATCTAAATCCCCAAATTCAAAATGTGTAAATTTTGAAGGGAATAGGATAGAAAATCTTTGAAACTCACTGTTAGTCTACGCTAGTCTTGGATACCTGGAATTTCATTGACTCGTGCAAAGATCCACCATATGTTAGACAAGACCTTGATACATCTTGACCTCAAATATTTTTATTATCCATGTATGTTTTATTTCAGCACGGATGTGGAACAATTCTACAAGGAAGCCTTGGAAAATGCTTCCAATTTCAACTCCAGGATGATGTCAGAACGGAAGATGAGGCTTCCGTTCTTGGACTCTCAGACCGGGGTAGCCCAGAACAACTGCTTCCTCTGGTTCCAGAAACGTCATAGGGCCCAGGGCCAGGAACGGGGCCAGCTCTATACCTACCCTTCCAGGAGATGGAGGAAGAAACGCAAGAATCACCAGCCTGTCCCTGTAGAGATTGCAGAAAATAGGATCCTTGCTGAAGCTTTAGGGGCAGATCTTAGTAAGTGGGACTAAGCATGTGCAAGATCAAATAGACTTGTGGTTTAACATCAGCAGATTAGCTGAATGTTCCTACTCATTTGTAATTACCTTGCATTGCGTTCCTACAGTTAGAAAGGAATTTAAGTACTAAAGTGCGATATTCTTTAAAGTATTATCAGTGATATATTAGGGTTGAACATATTGCACTATAAATGTGACCTTTGATCAGTGTAAAAATTACTCTGAAAAATATTTAGGTTATGAATCAATCCCCAGTGTTATGGACAGCAAAACAAAGAAAAAAGCAGTATAAAATACATGTATACATATTTTAAAACATTGCAGATAACTGGCTCCATATTTTCTCTCTTTTTATAACCTTCACAATGTAATTTTGCCTCAAAGTATAATATTTATCTTTAATTGGCAAATTCAGTGTACTGATTTTATTTCATTTGCAATGTTGTTCCAGGAATAGATGAAAATAGATGAATAAGCTATAAATGACAAGTTTTGTGGAAGATAATCTCAAACCTGCTTCAGCTACCACTTGTCTATAAACACTACATTTTTTATTTCCTTTGAATAGTTTGTTCTCATCAAAGTGTGTACTAAAGAAACCTGTACCTAAGTACCTAAAATACCCCCTGCCTAAGGACCACTTTTCTTGTCTCCATTGAGTGGTTTATGCACAGGTTTCACTATAATAATGATGTTCCCACTAAACAGGTGACTATTCAGGCGAGGTTCCTGTAGAGACAGCTATTAACCCTGAACATGACCCAAACCATTACGGAGGTATCACCATCCATCCAGTCCACCAAGAATCAGAGGATATCCTGAGACACCTGGAGGCTGATGATGTCTTCCCTGATGCTGGCGAGATTGACAGGCCTGGCTCAGAAAGCGACGAGGACTATGAGGTGTCTTCTCGAAAGAAAAAGCAGAAGAAGGTATGATAGATTTTCTTTTCCTACTTTTGACAAGAAGAGAAGCAGGTGACAAAGTTCATTAACTGCACCTTTTTTTTTAGTATAAATGATAGTCTAGGCATAACGACTGATGCCATCTTATAATTTACCCCAAATTTGCTGTAATGACTATTTAATAATCTTTCTTTTAAAGATTTTCTTTGAGATAATTACTGTACCTCCATCTTTGTCAATTTGAGTGTCCAAAATGGACATACAAAAAACATGCAAATGGACCAACAAAATATACACCCAAATCCTACCCAAATATGTTTTGATGGATTCAAAGATCGATTTCTGCATTATGTACCCAATTTCATTTTCACTTGTAAATGTTAAATATATTCCCTTTAATCTTTTAAAGGGTCGTGGCACTGGAGGAGGACGTCGATCACGGGGAGGAGGAGGAGGAGGAGGAGGAGGAGGAGGCGGTGGTGGTGGTGGTGGTGGAGGAGATGGTGAGATGCCACTACTAACTGCTGAAGATAGACCATTTGCATGTAAAGGTAAAAGTGTATAGCTCCACATCTTCAATATGTTAATAACTAACAAAATGTCACAAGCTTGTTGGTTAGTAAGCAGTTATATTGAAGAATTATAAAGCATAGTACTTTTACTTCAAGTGCTTAGGTTCTTCTTAGTTTTATTTAGGGTTGGAGCTTTTACACTGAAAAATGTTGCACGCTAATGCACACTTAAGAAGTAGCTACGTTCATTTTACTGTAGCAATAAACAAATCCACACTATGTATGGAAACATTGAGCAGGTTTTCTTTGTATGAGAAATCCGCTATTACCTACTAGGCAGCAGTATACAGATGGTTAGGGAAGCTCTTCCTTTGTAACACCTGTTACTATTTTGTAGGACAAATCAAGACTATGAAACCCTTTTTAAAAATTTTGTTCTCTTGAAAATCAGTCTGCAAGAAGCGCTACAAGAACCGTCAAGGTCTGAGCTACCACACACAGCACACCCACCAGGCTGAGCTGGAGCCCAGCAGCTTGGAGGAGGCGGACTCCCAACCCTCGCCCCTGGAGCCCGTGGCTGATCCACGTAAGCATCCAGTCAAGAACAGTATGGATCTAGAAGCTGCCTCTGCATCTGCTGTGACAAGCGCAAGCGAAGACAGTCGTAAGTCACAGCTAAGCAGGGCACGTGAATGGAAGGGGGGAGGGGGCAGGTTCCCTATGCACCCCTCCTACCTTTCATGGAAGTGGTTGAACCCCTGGCATTTTGTGAAAATAGAGATCCGTTTACGTCGGATGCCGGGAACTGGAATGGAAGGAGGCATGATCCTTGCCTCTCATCTCTTTCCTTGTACTGGTTGAACCCTTGCATTTTGTCAAACAATAGATCCATCTTTGTCTGTTGCATGCTTTTATTTGGGTGATTTATTTGTGTTGGTAAATGTCATGGGTTTGAAATTTGAAATATACAGTCAAACCTGCTTTAGCAACCACCTGTATAGAAAGACCACCTGTTTATAAGGACCACCATTTCTGTTTCCCTTGAAAAGTGCTTCTCCTTGAAACATGTATTAAAGGAACCTGTACATAGAGACTGCCTGTTCATGAAGACTGCTTTTCTTGTCTCCCTTGAGTGGTCTTTATATACAGGTTTCACTGTATTATCTTCATTTTTCACCTTCACATTCACACTTGGGGGAATTTCCCTATTTTTGAAAGTTTTTTTATTCAGATGACCCATCCAATTCAATCTGATTCAATTCAATTCAATTCAGATGCACCGAGAAAACCAAGAAAGCCAAATCCATGATCTTGACCAACACTCTATATTGCATTTATTAATACAATCACTTGAGTACTCTATTTTACTAGAATATCATTGATTACTCATTATATCATAAATTTTGTGGAAGGAATATATTTTGGGGAACACTGGAGCATGTAATAAAATGAGATAAATGTATAAATCTTTGGGTTTGGATATAAATTATAAAGGAAAATAGATGTTTTCTAAAATACAACCCTTTCCTTAATTTCAATCATGTGCATTGTCCGTGGAGTTTTGTACATTAGAAGGCATGTCCCAATTCAGAAAAAAATTTACATTTACAATTTACATGTACTCCCCCCTACTGCATGTTCCTATCGGCACCTGCAACTTCCATAAGAGCTTTAGTACCCAAACCACCCTTTTGGAATTCATTATCGATGCATCAAAGGACCCCCCCCCCCTCCAAACAACAGGGCATTTATTTTACTCTGAATATCTGCCACCTACATGTACATTAATATATCTTTCACATTTATATGCATTATTTGTCCTAAGAATATAAATATTGTACAGTGTTTGGATTTGGTGCAAGAATGTTTTCAAATGGCAAAAAACCAGTTTCAAGTAATAATGTTATAATGTGTTATAAAATGAATTAAATAATTTTTTTAAGTTCCATTATTTCCTCCTCTTTCAACTAATACTCATGCGTCTCACAATCCCGAATACATGACATGAATTAGATTTGATTTGAATCTATTTTTTTCTCTTGGAGAAGAATTATTAATGTAAAAGAAAACGTCTTTGCTGGTGAAATTTACAGTGGGGTGAATTTTTCCAATGAAATGCTGTTTGTTATCAACCGGCATGTCACTGGGAAGTGTAGAAATTGCTCCTTTTTTAAAAATTAAAAGTAAAAAGCACACTATGCAAAGAGTTTTACATGGGATTAGAAGAGCAATTTAAATTCTGTAGCACTTTGAGAGCTTTCCAGAGCCAAACAAGTCTCAAATCCCATTTATTTTTTTCACTACCACTGGTTGATAATACAGTGTGAGTCAATAAATAGGAAATCCAGATTCAACCTTAAATCTCTTTGTGATTGGTACATATAAATTTAATTAAAGATAAACATATTGTAGCCTATCATGTTTCCTTTAATTTGACACCTTGATGAATAAAATCTAACCATGGATAGCTGAACAGTAACATTTTTCCTGATGCATGTCAAATTTGCCTCTACCCAAGTTTTGAATGACATGAACGGTCAAGCCAAGGTTGGCTGAATGATCTCCATTCCAGTTGAATGCACTCACAAATAATGAAAGTAACTTCTGAACACCATTCAGCCCAAACTTGGGCAATATATTTCAGAGATTTAACTTGGTTTTTAAAATATTGGGCTTGAATATGGGTTTCTTTTTATTGACTCACACTGTATATATATATATATATATTTTTTTTTTTTTTCATTTGACACAGTCGGTGAAGTTTCCAAATCCAGTAAAGGAGGCCAGCCAGAGACCAACAACTACTGTGATTTCTGCCTTGGTGATGCCACGGAGAACAAGAAGACTAGGATGCCAGAAGATCTTATATCCTGTTCAGACTGTGGTAGATCAGGTATGAAGAAATATCTTTTGACGTACTACACAGATTCCATGCAGTGGGACTGAAATAGAGAATCGGTTTAAAAATTGGTGGCAAAGCAAATACACTTTATGCTTAGGAATTGCATTGGAAGATAACAGAAAATTTGCTCAGTGATCTTTGTGGATATTTGATTTTATGCACCTGAAATCTAAATCATTTAAGAGTTTCAAGGTACACGTGCATACAAATTAAGACTTAAATGCGTTCCTCATTACAAAATTTTGATATTCACCCGTGCTAACATTACCATCATATTGCATCTCACAGTACACATTGCATTTTTATGATTTGCATTGAAAATAAATATTCCATGCCCTGTGTGTTATTCTTATTGATCATGTTTCTATGATGAGCATAAGCATAAAAAGCATAGCTTCATTGTGGTTTTTCATTTATTTAAATGTTATCAGTGTTATGTTTTGTATACACACATTTCATGCACTGGGGATGGGACTGAAAGATAGCATGTAAAAGCATATTATTATGGGAGTTCATGAATGTGTTCATACTTCATATTCATTTCTCAAATGAAGCTAAGAATGTTGTAATTTGTTCTAATTACATGTGAAAAGAATCTTAAGGTTTGAAATCATAGTAACAGTTTGCAGACACGAGTGGGAGGTTTGGAACAGACATGTAAAAGTTTGTTAAACATCACAATTACTGGAACATTTAGGGCAAGAACTTAAACTTTAAAAATTAACTATGATTTAAGAATTTGATTGGTAGAGTAATGAAATTCGACATGTTGGTGTGCGATGCTATACCCTTGTCTGTTACGAATCCAAAGCAGATCATTAATACCAAGATTCAAACTCTGCAGATTCATGGAGGTGTTGTAGCCGAGGTGGCGGGGCACTAATGATCTTTGGCAAGACATTCTCCACTGTCCAGCCAGGTGTCTAATGGACACCTGGGTGGAAGGAATTCTTTGAATGCTGTGAGCAACGAAATCGGTAGCTAGAGCTTAGTCTGCAAGCACAGACCCTAATTCGACACTTTATCAGAAAATCATTGTTTCTTGAGAGAAGCCTAACCCAGTCAGGAGCAGCTATAGTATAGGGCCTATGGTAGTCTTACAGTGCAGACACACTTTACGACTGACCAGGGTTTGTGGCTGCAAATTAGCTAGAGCTGGGGTAATATTAGAGCACCGTGAGCATCTTGCGTGGTGGTTATAAGCACTATAGAAGTATCTAATATTATTATTAAAAGCATTGTATTTGAGTATAGAATAATCCCATGTAAGCAGCCAGGGTTCTGTGTATTTCCATTTGACTTATACAGGTCACCCCACCTGTCTCCAGTTCACTGATACTATGATACAGAAGGTCAAAGGTTACCGCTGGCAATGCATCGAGTGCAAGTCTTGCGGACTCTGTGGCACTTCAGACAATGATGTAAGTCCCTCAAACAGTCTAATGTTCTGGCAAATTCTTCAACTTCTGCATCATTGACAACAATAATTTGGTATTTTTAGAGGATGAAAAGCAAAGCATGAAGCTGGTTTTCATCTTTTCCTGCTGCATCATTCATTCATGTTGATAAAGAAATAATCTGAATAAACCTGAATCATTATCATTGCATAAAATATTAAGCACATTCATTGCAAATATTCACCATAACTGTTCAGTATTATGATCAATCTTATGTTCAGCCATGGTTCATGAGTGCATTGTCCAAGCAATCGTTATATGAAGAAGAAAAAAATGAATGAATTTAGATGTAAGAATGGCAATGGGCATTTTGTTACATAATATGATATTCATTTCACATTTTTCCTTGGAATATTTTTTTATTTCAGTAGAGATGATGTTTTAGTACTTTGCTTTTCAAGGGAAAACAATATCTATTAAAAAATAATTCAAAATAAAGTTTAGTAAATGATTAGATATTCGGCTTAGATGTTCGTCTTGAATTACTGCCATGAAAGTATTCTATATGTTGAGAAAACAGAGTAGAATAACCAACTGCACTCTATCTTATGTTGAAGAAATTATTTCAGTACCAGCCATAGGACAATTTTCAGGGTTCCCAGCTATCCTGGAAATCGGGGAATACCTGGAAAATGAGTTCTCTTTTTCTTCCAGTCAGGGAATTTGAAAATAAAAAATCACTCACTTCAGGGAATTTCATTGTCCCCCAA
Organism: Heliocidaris tuberculata; assembly: GCA_025618425.1. Lineage (NCBI taxonomy): Eukaryota > Metazoa > Echinodermata > Echinoidea > Camarodonta > Echinometridae > Heliocidaris > Heliocidaris tuberculata. Next base: position 41,993,976 of record CM046834.1, on the reverse strand, counting down.
AGAAAGCAGTCAGTCTCTTATATTTTGTCTTGTGTCTACTAGAAAAGGACGTTTTGAGGATGTTTCATACTGGAAATAGTGTAGGTTGAAAAAATGATCCTGGAATTTTGGGATACCATCAGGGAAATATTGGGAAACTTGAGAATATTGCTATCGTGATATTCTGGGAGCCCTGATTTTCATTACCCTACGATGTTTTAAGATTCTATTCAAGATTGCAAAGCATATTGTTTATCGTTTCTCTTCCCTAGGACCAACTGTTATTCTGCGATGACTGTGATAGAGGATACCACATGTATTGTCTCAACCCACCTATGCAGGCACCTCCCGAAGGTAGGTTCAAGATCAATGCAACAATTTTATTTACATTCATGTGGTGCGTGAGTGAGACACAATCTGGCTATTGCCTTGTTATATCTTATCTAATGTATTGTCATGACAAAATATCGTTCTTACCATACTAAGGTGTTTCTTTTTTCTTTGCTCACTTGCTTCGCTCAGTGGCAAAATTTAGAAATAGGAAAAGTTTATATTCGGGAAAGAGGAGTCAGCCCCCCTCTCGAAAATGTGCCCATACATCTATGTTGGGTGCTATACAGTGTGTCCCCTAAAAAAGTAAACATTTGGAAAAAGTTTCTCCAAATAAATATTTCTGAATATTTTCAATATATTTAATTTTTTGTAGATAGCTGAGGGTCCCTCCTATACAATAACACAAAAAAATCTATTTATTATGCCTGAGTGATGTCAAACCACTTTTGTGAAAGGGTGCAAAATTCAGACTTGACAAGAATTGTATTTGTTCTGGATGGTATCAACAAAGCTGAGAACTGTTTGAAATTGACAGTTGGAAAAAGTCTCCCCAATTAAATATTTCAAAACATTTTCAGGAAAATTTCATACCTGTGGTTAGCTTATGATTTCTTCTATAAAAGGACACTAAAATATCTCATAATATTTTATGCTTGAGTGAGCAAGAGCCACTTTTGTGAAATGGTGCAAATCCATTCTTGACAAATGTTTGTTGTTGTTCTGGCTGGTATGAGCCAAGTTGATAGTCATGAAAAGACTTCAAAATTTTATATTCTGATCATTGAAAGACTATTTATGAAAGAACAGACTTTGTTTAATGTATTTCCTGATATATCCCATCAAAACTTTATGGTTGAGTAAGCAAGCCAGATGAAATTAAAAGACTCACCAAAAGTAACATATTGAAACACCCAGCAAAGTAGTTAATTACTAACTCAAGCATAAAATATTGATGGGGTGTGTAAGGATATACAGAGAACATAGCCTGTTATTTTATAAATTGTCTTTCATTGATCAGAATATGGAAATTTCTAAGCCTTTACATGACTCTCAGCTCGGCTGATACAGCCAGAGCCAATATCAATTCTTGTCATGTCAAGACTGGATTTTGCACCCTTTCTCATTATTGGCCTTTGCTTACTCAAGCATAAAATATTGTGAGATATTTTGGTGTCATTTGATAGAAGAGACCGTAAGCTATCCACTGGTATAAAAATTTCCTTAAGATATTTTGAAACATTTATTTGGGGAGAATTTTTCCAACTGTTTCCTTTTTTCTGGGACGTATATCGTCTGTTTGGAGGCAGAAGGGCGTTACAGAGTTAACGCCCTTCTGGCTTCAAAATGACTATGTAAACAGTAAGATGTAACTGTATAATCAATTGTTATAATCAATCCCTAGTCTTTTTATATTGAAATTACTTTATTTTTTTAAGAGATGTACCTGTAATTTTAAAAATATGAATTTTATAATGAGTTTCATTGTGCTATAGTGTTTGTGTGATCAAGCTAAAACTAAATTTATTTTCAGAACTTAGCCTTAAGAATGATAAGGCTATGTAATTGAGTTGCTTTAAAGCCTTAACATTTAAAAAAGATCATTGTATTTGAAACGATGCTAATGCTTATAATCCATTATTTTTGTGTTTACTTGCAGGGAGCTGGATCTGTGACCTGTGTAAGGTGTAAGGGCAAGAATGCATCATCTCCACTCGCCCATTTTATTGCAGAAGCATAAGAAGATATTATTGGGCAAGTCCAAGGTATTTGGTCATTGGGTGTTCCATACAATACCAAGTATTATGATATTATGAACTAAAGTGGCATCAAAAGTATCATTTTGTTTTAAAATTTGGTATGATCCAACTCTCAAGGGTCTGCAAAATAATACAAAGGTCAAAGATATACAAAAATCTTGTATGTTTTCTTTTATGTATGGGACAAAATAGCTTGGACTTGTCCTATTGAAAACAAGCTGAAACACTCTTAAATTTATTACATTTGAACTGGACATTGTACATGTACATGTATGTAATTGCCATTCATTCAATGCTGGATATGATTGGTTTGATTTCCATTTCTACTACCATGAAAAGACCCCCCCCCCCCCCCCCCCTTTCCCCATCCCCTCCCCTGCAATGACTGCACAAAGGCCTAATCACATGTGAGGAAAGGGTATATGACTCCTGGAACATTTCAACAAAGTGATCTGTGATATCAAAAGATGCACTTATTTGGAACAAGTTTGCTTTTTAAAAATACCTATTTTGAAATAGTAAAGATTTGTATTGTTGTGTGGAATCACCTTGATACATTAGTATTATGGAAATAAGCATGCACAGATACATGTAATTTGTTCCTTTATGCTTCTTATTATGAAGGATGTGACAGCTTCCTTTCCAGTGCCAAATTTTAAACTATTTATCCCCTTTTCATTTTGTATTTGTTCATTTCTAAACAAGATCATGGAGGAAAAAGGATATTTTTGAAATCATGTTTAGACAATTATTGACGATAGAAAATCCCTGTTCAACAGTCCCAACTCTCTAAAGCCTTGTTCACATGTGCTGCAGTTTTTTTTCATCTTATAACATGCAGATAAGTGAGTACGTGTAGGACCTTTGTTGAGCATGGCTACTTTTCTTCATTCCCACTTGCCATTATTTAAATGAAATCACTGTTTACCATGTTTTACATGTGAATGAGCCTTTAAAGCCTTTAATGAACTTTGAACATCGGTTTGATATTGCATTTCCATACTATGTTGCAAAGACATCTCACTTAAAGGATACCAATCACCAAAAGATATTTTGCCCTCAATGTTAATGGCTTCATGTCGCTATACTCTGTACAAAATATGACCTTCAAATATTACTTCTGCAAAGAGGTACGTGTATTAGAAGTTTAACCATAAAAAGATTTGAGGGGGACATGATGGCTCCCTCCTCCAACTTTGCGATTACTTTAAAGGCCAAGTCCACACTAATATCAAGTTGATTTGAATAAATAGAGTAAAATTAAACAAGCATAACTGAAAATTTCACTGAAATCGGATGTAAAATAAGAAAGTTACAGCATTTTGAAGTTTTGCATTATTTCTTGAAACAGTGATATGCATAACACGGACGGTATGCAAATGAGTGAACCGATATGTCACACACTCACTTTTCCTTATGTATTTTATTATACGAAATATCATATATTTCAATTTTTTGCTTCAATAATGTAAATTATGGTTTCACTCCTTATGGAACATGTAAAATCATAATTATTGTAACTTATTTTGATACAAGGGAGAGATTCTTTATTATCACATCCATAAAAATTGAAATATTTGAGATTTCATATAATAAAATACATAAGGAAAAGTGAGTGTGTGACATCATCGGTTCACTCATTTGCATACCGCCCATGTTATGCATATCACTGTTTCATGAAATAATGCAAAACTTCAAAATGCCGTAACTTTCTTATTTTATATCCGATTTCAGTGAAATTTTCACTGTTATCTTGATTAATTTTACTCTATTTATTCAAATCAACTTGATATTAGTGTGGACTTGGCCTTTAAGATTTTTGAAGATCTCACCGGCGACCTCAGGAATTTTTCTTTTTAGAGTCTTGTGCATCTTTTGATATCAAATTTGCTTATATACCTTCAGGGATTGGTGTTACGTAACATTTGAAGGTCACATGTCAATAAAAAATGGCAGATTTGTATTTGTTTATGTGTAAAATGTATTGGGTTTGGAGGATTCCAATGTCTTGCTACTTTTTAATGTACAGTCTATGTTTTGAACAATTCAAATATGAAATGAAGTTAAAAATAACTTTTTTAGGTATAACAAATTACAAAACAATAGAAAACAAAAGGAATAAAACAATTCGCATACCATGTGTTGCATACAGAACCAAAATCTGACTTTGGTTCAGTGCACAGGGTTTATGTTATTCTTCATTTTCTTCCTACACTTTAACTGTTAACCCATAGAATGCCAGGCAGTTTTTTTCCAGGTTATTTTATATGTTCTAGCTGTACACAAATCATTTTGTTAGATGATTAACATCACCTTTCTGCTTTGATCAAAATAAGCTCTAGAAATAGGAAGTTACAACTCAACTGATAGGGATTATCTTCTGTAAATAATTTGTGAAGTATCATTGTGGTGCTTATTAGCATTATGTTGCCATGCCAAATATGTTGTATTCTTGGAAAGAAAGTATACAGAGTATGAACTTTGCAGGTGGTAATATTTCAAGCAGTAATTGTTGTAGTGGTAGTATAGAGACAAAGGCAATGTATTTATTAGGTAGCCATTTTAGTTAGTTTTGTTTTATATATGCTGTATATTTCTGTCATCCAAGTCCAATTGTCATGCCTGAACTGCATTAGTTGAAGGCCAGAGCTAGTAATAAAGCATGTCTGTTTCATATCAAACACCTAATGTTTCATTATGCTCCTTTATCAATATCGTATGCATTAATTTCACTTATTATTGTCAATAGTTTAATCATCTAACCTTAAAATCATAAACTATGGTGTAACTCATACATTTTTATTTCTATGTAAGACCTACAGTTCGAAAAATTGATTCCTGTATTATCATATTTTACATTTGTAGTGCTGGTGAAATTCAACAAAATTCAATTCAATGTACTGTACTAATCAAATGATTCTACTTTCGACATACACATTGCATCATTATAATCACCATTTTCATACACTCAAAAGTCACACCACTTTCAAGATACACAAGTAAGAGAGAAAGGTAGAGATTTGCTTTGCATAGATCAAGATTTAATCTTGCTGTCTTACTCTTAAATACAAAAAGAATTAAATTGGCATGAGAGAAATTCAATTTTGGGGGCAAATTGAGAGTATATTTCCGATGGGAAACCCGAATCCTGACAAATTATACATCAATCGAAAGGTAATTACATGAGGATTATGATAAATAAACTGCCATTAAGTCAAATCGAACCATAAGAAACCAAATTAAGATTTTCTGAACTCATTCCCTCGGTTTCCGATACCAGCTATGCTTGGGCGAAATGCGTGATTTTGTGTGACGTCAGTCGAAGGAGAATGCTGCGCGCGTCGGTGAACAAGTTTCACCGCCAGCACGCACTGCTAGCTACCTTCGGCTGTACTGTAGTTTGTGACTGGGGGCAATTTATTGTGGAAAAACACCGTACTGATCTGAGACTAGGTCGAGCTAGTTGAATCTTTCTACAGATTTAGAGGTAGGCAAGAACATTTTATTTTCATATATATTTGTTTTAATGTGGTAATGATGGGTTTAGACCCAATTATTATTAACAATAACATGATTTGTTGTGGCAAACTTCAGTTTAACTTTAAGAGAGTATCTCGCGATGTACACAGCATACAGACTGTGCATTGTCCTATGTAGAGCGACGACATCGAAGTTCGAAGCCAATATCACCTCTTCCCGTAATCCAATCTGGTGTAAATTTATGTGAGTGATTTGAAAGAAATTTGAGAATGTTCCCTGCAAGTTTGGTCGAATTTTAAGCGGCAGAACCTATTTTATTCACATGGATACCAAAGTGCACTAGCGCCGGTCCCGGGAAAAAGTATCTAGACCTAACGTTCAGAAAAAGTGTTCCAGCCTAATCTAGTCCATAAAACGGGAATATCCCTTCAGATGTAATACATCTGACATTGGCGTACTCCTGAGGCAAAAGTGGAGTCAAAAGAAAATTTTGTTTATTTACAGCAACCTCTGTCACTTTTCACTTTTCACTTTTCACCGATTGGCTTCTAAAGTTCTAGCAGGGCAGCTCAGCGCTATATGTAAAACTCATGATATGCATGCATTTAGCGCTATACATAGCGCGCATTCAAAATACAGTAATACTAATTACTAGTATTGGAAATGGGAAGCTCAGCTTTAGGCTTAGACTCTTAGAGAAGACCTTCAAAAACTAACAAATTGTCACATGTGTTGCCTGTTGATAGTTATAAGGGTAGAATCTGCTGCTGATGATCATCCTCGATTATCTGCTGATCATCATCGATCAGTTCACCAATTTCTCCTTCGTCCTCATCTGAAAATTCCTCATCTTCTGAAGAACCGGACTCCTGCTCTGCCGCTTCGAATTCCAAATCTAAAGGAATTGACTCAGGATCTGTCATATTCGACGTAGATAATTTGGCTTTTTGTACAGAAAAAATATGCGCTGTATACAGTTGATGAATAGCGAAGGAAATGGGGCGGAGCTTAACTCTCCTTCGATACACGTCATGAATTGTAAGCGGTTTCGTGTAGCGTTCAGGAGGAGTTCGGGAAAGTTCGGAAAAATTGAGTCCCGACGGCTTCCGATTGGGGCTTTAATATAACCATATGATGAATCTGAAAATGCAGTGAGGATTCGGTTTCTGAATAGGACGCCTATTAGCAGATCCTGCGAATGAAAATCCTCCTTTTACACATGTATGGAAAATGCATGTTTTGGGGGACAAAATGTTGCCAATGCTCTTGCTAGACAGAAAGCAAATTAAAGATAGAGTTGAGTTCCGGTCATGTCATTAATTTGTGAAAGAAGCTATGTAGAAATAATCTGGAGTGGTTGAGTATGTAGTACATAAGAATTGTGAGGTTTTGGAATCATTAAAAATAACAAATTAACTCAATCTTGATGAATATTAAGAACAATTATGATAAAACTTTCCGACATGAATCTTCGCGAAAATAATATTGGAAACTAATGTATGATGGCGTAGTAAAGAAATCATACAGTAGAATAAGGGTAGTGTGAAATATTGACATGTGGTTGTTTCGTAGATTAAATTCAAGCCTTAAGATAACACTGAATTAAAAGCAAACTTCTGATGCACTGTGAATACATACTGTTTTCCCAAAATGGTTTACTTCAATACGTAACTATTAACAGACATTTCAAGTGATTCTGCTTACAAAAGATATAGAAAAAGATACTGCTTGTTATAAATGTCACCTTTACAAATCTTTGATCACTGTTTAACTTTTTGTTTGGCAGAGGAGAGTAGCTCTCTGCTACTGAACATAACATTAGATGATGGCTCTATCACAACACTTGTATTTCGCCATAGTTGACCAAAGAATATTGGTACGGTTTAATTTTGTGGAAAAGGATGTTCTGAGTACTAGATGAAGAGGCAGTCAGCTTTAGCAACCACCTGTCTATAAAGACATTCCACTGTATATACTTATAAATCTGCACAGGTCTCCACAGAGTAAAATATGATATCCCGATGATGGATAGTACCTCCCAAATCCAGTCTGGTTGCAGCAGTCAAACTCTCCCTTTCACTTCGTCGGTGTAGTATTCAAGAAACTCTTCCGACATGCTGCTAAAGTCCATCAAAGACATTTAGTCTCTGGGTAATTCTTGGTAAAGATGTATCACCTAAAACAGGCATCATCTATAATGACAAACAGTTTATATTGATCATTTAGCCCTTCATCATCTCTCTGACGAGAACGATGATGAAGTAGATGATGACGTGGACGATGTAGTCGATGACGATGTGGCTGTTGCTGATGCTCCCCTAGCTCCTCTCACAGCATTCAGATTTCTGATGACGGCTGATGCTGGAGCCATGAGAGCTTTGCGGGACAGTCGCATCTTTCCGCTGACAGGGTCACGACCGAAATACTTGACTGGAATCTCCTGGCCTACCTCCAACTTCAGGGCACTTGGATGATTCACCTAAGATGGAATAGATAAGATCATTTCAATGTTACCCCTGAAAAAAATTAGTGTTTTTTATACATTTTCATTTACCCCCCCAAAATAACAATAATGACTGGTGTATCTTTTTTCTTTTTATTTAACTAGCAGATATACAAAACATTCAAATTTCATGCAATTTTTTCAATCTACAAAAATAATTGAAAAGATATAAATTTTGAATGTTCAAATTGCACATCACTATTTATATAGGAGATAATAAATTCTCTAACCAGACCCTGAACACAATGATAAAATTCAGTCTTCATATCATTATGCCAACCACAACATAATCAGTAATTAATGACAAAGTAAAGTCCTGTTCAACATCATTCACCTGAATTCAACAACACTCCTAAACACTGAAACTTAGCAAGCAAACGGGTGTAACACTGTTTTCTTGACCTCTTTATAAAGATCTCTTGTAAGCAGGGCATTTGAGTTAATTCTTCTTGACAAGGATTACCTAGAGAAAAAGAGCCTCTCCTGGTGTAGGCTGATTTAACTGATATCAAATAGGAGGATTTTCTGAGCTACTGGACATTCTTTTATAATGTGGAACTTTTATCAATATCTTCATAAACTATTTCCTAACTTACCTTCCTTTGATCAAGCTGTGAGTTGTGAAGTAATGTTGGTTGCATGGCAGGAAACAGCTTTACGAGGACACCATTATCCCTGAAATGAATGGAAAAGATTAAAGGGTACCAATAACTAAACTTTTTGCTCTGTATGTACGGGGTTCCATGTTGCTATGCTATATTAAAAATATGCACTCCAGACATTACTTCTACAAAGAGATATTGCAAGTTTAAATTCACTCAAGGTACCCCTGTATGCGCTCTCACGGAAACAAGTCCGCCTTAGGTTAAGTGTGCGGTTTTATGTTATCTTGTACTTTCTTCATACTACTTACCCATAGAATACCAGGTAAGCTTTGGAACATATGTATTGTAAACATTCCAGCTGTACTAGGGACTGCCTCAACAGAACCTTTAATTTTTTTTGCAGTATCCCATTTCATGTCCATTATTTTATGTGCTGTAAATATCAATTGTACACTTCTTATTCTTGCCTTTTATATTCTACTTTTCTTTCCACTCTCTTTTTTGTTTGTTGGTTCAATGCTTCAATATATATTCCATATGTTTAATGTGATTTTTCTTTTTATGTACTTTTTAAACAGACTTGAATAAATAAATTGAATTGAAAATTGAATTGAAATTGAATTGACAAATGATTTTTTTTAGATCATCAATACTCTTTCAGAATATAAGAATTTTACAAATGATGAGAAGAATCACTTAAAAAAGAGGAAGAATCTCTACATGTCTATGGATGTAGTACATCCATAGACATGCAGATATAGAACTATTTTGTTTTTATCCAACACAAACGCTATTCAATGGCTTGAAATTCTATAGGGGCTGCAGATTGTCACCGAATTAAATAAAATATGGTCTATGGGAATACAGCTTTTCTCACTTTTGTTGCAACCATTCTTGCTAGATCCCCCCTTTAATTCCATTATCAAAATTTGCATCCATGAAAAATCAATATATACCAACACTACGATATAGATGTAAATGCAAATACATGTAGTTTATGCTAAGAAAGAAATTTAGGTGCATACAACAGTGTCGTCCAAATGTCACTATTCCTACCTTAGCTCTGTGATGGTGGCTGTATAGATACCTCCAAACTCCAAGTCAGGCTCTTTCTGTGTGAGTATAAAATAATTAATTAAAAGATAAGACAGAGATGAAAAAGCTGTGCAGATGGCTACTAAATAATTATGAAATACCTTGTTTTTTATTTTTTTTACTTACTAGACCAGATTCCTGGTCAAAATACAGCATAACAACGATGATTCAATAAATACAACACATACACAGTTTCAAAAACTTGTTAGAAATAACCCCGTACTGTGATGTGCACATTATTTGACCCTCCTGACAAAAATTTCATGTACACATTATCCTTTAACAACTTGCTCAGAAACACATTAAAAAAAAAAATTCTATTAGACCTGCTCACTTCAAATAAAGGACAAGCAAAAATTAAAATAAAAAATAAAACAAAAAGAGGGGGTCCAGATTCCAATGAGCCCTCCTCCATTGCCCCCCCCCCCCATTTACTCTCAACTGTCAAGGCTACATTGAACACTGAGAGGAGGCTATATTAAAGATCTGATATTACATTCCTATAAACATGTCATTTTAAGGGTAGAGTACAATGAATGTTATGAAAAAGAGAAAAGTCTGACTAAATTGAATGTAAGGAAACAACTATCGACTTACATCTTCTAATAACAGTTGGTCAATCCTTTCCTTTGCTTCACTCATTGCACTCGGTGTTGGTGCAAAGACTGAGAAGTGAGTTTCATCCACTTGGGTGATTGTTACACCTATCATAATTTGAAGGCATGGAAATGAATCAAAACATCACTAAACTCAGGAGGAATGCATATTAACTCTTTTCTTTAATGTTATATAAAAATGTACAATTTTTAAAGAAGGTCTTAGATGTTGTGTTAAAGATTTATCCCTATAAATGGAATCTGTTACATACAAAAACATCAAAGTTTGTGCACAAATATGCTCAGATGAAGAAAAAGTTACATGTAGTATTTCTGTACAATCATGATAGCACAGTTCTGTTTGAATGCATACTGCATCGTCAATCGACTTACCAGTTTCCACTCTCAACTTTTTCAAGTTGTAGCCACCAGGACCAACAAATTTTGATCGCCTCTGAATGGGCACTTCCAAGTTCTCTGTGGGAGTAAAAAAAACAGAAAATAAATCAAAACCACCATTCAATACAATCACCTGCTATTGTTCACATCAATCACAATCACATCCCACTGCATTACTTCTGATTGTAGTATGTGTTATACCGCAATGGTCTTTGAATTGGGGTGGATCCTGAATTTTGTGAAAAGGGGGGGGGGGGGGTTCAATTCTTCCCAAAATAATTAAATTCTTAAATTACCCCCCCCCCCCCTTTCCCCCACATATGCCCCTGGTCTTGAAAACTGGGTATAGCAGGTTCAAGACCCACTTCCTGAGCAAGTGACTTAGGGTACGCCATTCATACACAATTACCTTGTCCCTCATACAGGACCAAAAGTTACATGTTCCCCCCCCCCCCCCCAAAGCTTTCACAAGCATATACTTGCTTTCTTAGCACTCAAGTAAACTAAACCATTATTAAAATAAAACAACTTTGAGAATTTCAAATTTCTTAGGAGAAGCATTTCATTTGAACTCCAGGAACCTGTTTCATTGTAATATACATGCCCGTGTGTGTGTGTGTGTGTGTGTGTATTTGGGTTTTTACAGACGTGTATCAATCAGATATGATTATTTACGTCTGGGGACCGACCTTTAATGTCACCATCCGAAAGACGTGACTCAGTCTCGAACCTGGGTCCGCTGAATCAGTTTGTAACTTCCACTGTTAGCTGGATTTACAGGCGCACGCCACAACGCCTAGTTGTGGCCCTCAACTGCCACTATTTATATACCTTATTATTTTGCTCACAGCTAATCAAATGCAACAGTTTCAGTGGCTTACATCAAGTTATTATTATTATCATTACTAAGTATTTGGTGTCACGTGTGCTTGGGAGGAGAAAAGCGAACTTAATCACTGCGATCCTTGGACCTCTCATCCCGGTATAACTAATTGGGATGTGCAGGTGTACCACTACACCGAGGTTTCCTCCTATTCTTATTAGAATAGTGCAGTGGGTTCTTAACATGCATAGGTGAAGACTCTCCCCCTACACTTGGGACCTCCATTTAATGTCTTATCTAAAGGACACAGTGTTTTCCACTGTAACATAGCCTGCGTCTATGGAACAGGGCAGGGGCACATGAACACACAACGTAGACTTCAGTCATCTGCCTGGGCTGGATTCGAAACCAGTCTTTAGTTTGACAGGCAGCTGCTTTACCGACTGAGCCAACTCACTTCCTCAAGTAATGTAAATGTAACTTGTTATAGATAACACATTTTAGGGTACATGGCCTAAATAATGTATTATACAAAAATTACTCTGGGACTACCTGTGACAGGACTGTTGCTTTTTCTCAAGTCTCTTGGTTTCTTGATAGCAGTTGCCATGATGTTGAGGATTTTACTCTTGGCTGATGTACCAGCCTGGATGGCTTCCACGATGATCTTCATGGGCAAGGGCACTTTCACATCTGTCTGGTAACAACAAGATATTAAATGGCTTAATGATACAAGAGATTCAACAGAATGATAGTGCACAGATGGAGGGATATTCCAAACCATTATGACTGGCAACATCTAAGTATATTTTTTTAAGGCTTGTTCACATATTACGTGGTAAATAATGGCATTTTTTTTACATGTATTTTTAATAGAAAGAGGGGGTGGGAAAAAAGGTATCTGCATATAACAAAATCCTGTAAGTGGGTTCACTTATCTGTGTGTTATAAGAAGCAGAAATGTGAGGTGCCTTGAACTTTTTATTTTGCTAGGGCAGTTTACCACTAAATATGGGAATGAGGCTTTATTCTATTTACACAAGCCTGATCAACAAATTTGCAAAGAGTCTTGTCACTGGTGTAATAATCAAATAATTGAGGGCCTTACAGTAAATGGGGTATTAAGGTGTGTTTTTTTTTTTCAATCAATGATTCACGCACTGTTAACAATAATTGATTTCCCCTTCACCAAATAAATTCCAAGCCAAATCAAAAGGCTCTCATGAAAAAAAAACTGTACCTTTCTTCTGGGTACAGGGCATTAAGTTTGAAGGGCACTGCTACTGCACCCAAGATTTGAACCAGAACCTTTTATATCAATATTCAATTCCAATCCACAAGTTCACACCACTTTCAAATCTAAGAGGTTCGTAGACTAGCATTCCTCATTCTCCTCACATACCTGTAAAGCTGTGATTCCTTTTTTGCTTCCAGCCAGCTTCATATCCATATCACCCATGTAGTCCTCAATGCCCTGGTGAAACATATAAAAGGGTATTTAAGTCAAAGCTTTTTCATCACATACAATACCAACAAGATTTTAGTACATCTGATGAACTTGCATCAGACTAAATATCAAGGGAAATGATATTTAAGATGTCAATTTATGTTACTAATCCCAGGTAGCATATGGGACAGAATGACTAATTACCTTGGACCTTCCCTAAAAGAGTGCAATCACTTTAATACATATTATCTTTGAAAATCAACTACAGTAACTAAGTGAAATTACAAATTTCAATAATTCGCATCAACAAAGAGTATGTTTTAAAGTATTTGGAATCTTCATTTAGAGAATGAAAATCAAACTGAACAAACAGTCTATTGTGAGAAAAATTAAAGGTGGACATTCACTTTCTATATTCACAAAGTGACTGATGTTTGAAAAAAAAATCCACACAATCAGGCAGGTCCTGATGAAACATTCCACAATAAATCTATTTTCTAAGTATACCACCCCTTCCACAACCTGTCCTCCTGAACACAGACTGCCATAGCAATGGCCCGTATTCCCAAAAGTCCTCTGACTTTAGGCCAGACTTAAAACCTGCATAAGTGCACAGAGCTAGTCAATAATTTATGGAAAGCCAAAGTTAAACCTCTTCATCTTGTACAAATCACCATAGTCTGTAAATAAATACAAATACAAAAACCTATCTCTATGAAGATAATAATTCATTTTCCTTTTCATGACCAAATTAATTGAGCTTCTCTTAATTTGTTACATTATTACTGTAATTTATGTAGTTCGGGGTTGACACTTGGCTTTCCATAAATCAGTAAACTAAGTGAAGTCGGATATAAATTAGGTTATTTTCAAGAATATGGACCACTACCTCCAGACACCTTGCCTGACTTACCAGGAGATCTGTGAGTATTCTATGGTCTTTGATGGTGAAGATATCATCAGGTTCTGTCTCTGTCACAACGCCAATAGCTACCCCTGCTACTGGATGGCTCACTGGTACACCTTGTTAGGGTGAAAAACAAGACTGCATCAAAATGGGTTTTTTAAATGATGTGTGGAGCAATGTTCTTCATAAGTCCATTGATTAATAAAGCTGACAAGCAAGCAAAGATATATATATATGGTATGCAATATTCTTCTTGATGCACAGTGTACCACAAGTATATTAAGTTGAAAATGTACCTTTTGTATTATATGACTCAGTCCTAGATCCTTACCAAATAATTGATCGAAAGCAGTCACATGTGATCTATTTATTGGGACTACATGTATCACACGTTTCTGCGTGCAATAGTTTCAAGTATACTAAATGATGCACAGCAGTGCATGTGTAAAGGGAAATGTCCGTGACTTTGCAATTATAGAAGTTAGTGTGCTTACACTGTGTGTGGGTTAAGTAAACTTACTAAACTTGAGATTTATTTGACATCGATCGATCTTAAATTCTCTTTTTTCAACTAAACAGCTAGGATCTACGGAATTCAATATATAAAAAAAAAGATGCATGTCTTCCTTTATTCGTTATATGATCTACAATCTCTCGATTAGCCTGTGTGCGCTTATCGTACTAAAACTAACTGTTTGTACGATATATGCGTGAGGCTAATCTCATGCTCATAAATCAGTATAATAAACATTATATGCGTTAAGCATTATTTGCGTATTATCATTTTTTTATAAATATAATATACAAATTACACACAAGGATTAAATGATGATTTAATGCTCTTAAATCATGAACAATTGTTTTCCACGCAACACGACTTTTGATATTATCTGCCTCCTATACAATATCATTCAACCTAATTTAGTTGACTCTGAAGTTGATAAAATCTGCATATTAAAAACAAAAATGATAAAATAGATACCTGCATCCATAAGTGCAAGACTTCCACCACATACAGTTGCCATGGAGGATGAACCTACAATATGATAGGAAAAAATAAACATATAAAAACTGACTGCCTGTTAAATATTTTCTGTGTATCTCTTTTCTGTATCATTATACTGGCCTGAATTCAAGAGAGAGATCTATCTTTACCCATGGTCCAAACCTCCAAAAGCGTAGTATGCGCATGTCCCAAAGTCCAGTGGCCAGGCAATAACACATTTGTTTACACTTAGTGCACTGTGGAGGTTCAAACCACAAATCTTTGTGAACTGGGACAAAGAATTTTGATAAATAAATTGATAATACCAAAGACCTCTGAAGCACTGAGCATATACAGGTAACTGATAATCTGATATAAATATCCTCACAAACGTAGAGTAGTGTTTGAAATGACAATGCTTGAGAAAACATATACATTAAATCATTCTACGTAAACAGGAAATTTACAATGGCTGATACTCATAAGGTTTACATGGGTAGATTTAGTCTATTGCTTTATGGGGCGCCAAGTGTCAACCACCTCATCCCATAAAAAGTATGATAATTCTTTAACTAAACGAACAAGAAAGAAAAAAAGGTTTTTGTTTCCAACATGACATCAAGTTGTCATTGTTATTTCGTGATGGCATTTGTTTTGATTATTCATTACAGAATTACAGTAATTTTGTTATAAAATAAAAAGCTTGCTACTTGATGCTCCACAAATCAGTGTACTAAACCGGGTTTAACTTAGTACACCTATATGAATATGAGCCATTGGGACTGACTTACCATTTGACTCTAGAACTTCACTAGTGAGTCTGATAGTAAAAGGGTAATCAGATGGGACCACCGGTCTCAGACCTTTCTCAGCCAGAGCTCCTGCAGATCAGAATGGGAAAATAGTACAAATAAAAAAACCCCCCAAACATATGTACGGTAATCCGATATTTGCTCCTGTGACAAATGCTTCAGGCTTTATTTCATTAAAGATATAGAATTAGGGTTAGAGTGACAATAGGGTTTCAGGTAAGGTTTAAGGTTAGGGTTAGGGTTAGGTGTAGTGTTTGGTAAAGAGTTGAAGTTAGGAATTCAGTTCATAGTGTAGGATATTGACCGCAGAGCAAATGCCACCACAGCATGTATCGTACAGTCGCATGCTTTCCTTAGCATCTCTGCTTTGCTTGTCCAGCATAGCTCTTTATTTTCTTAAGAGTATATTTGGTACTGGTACAATGGGCAATTTTGATGTTTCCTCATTGGAGGGAAAGAGCAGTGACAGAGATTCATGCTTCAAAATCACCTGACATTTCCAATGTACGGTGGAACCTCATAATAACAAACTCCTTGGGACCAAGAAAATTACCTCTTTATACCGAAACCTTGTTATATCAGGGCTAAAAAACAATCTATAAATAGTGCATGGTCTATCATGCACTATACTGGATTATGTGCACGACAAATACTAAATTATCCCAAGTGCAGTTTCGTTTCACCAAGGCCACAGGCCGAGGTGAAATAGACCTGCACGAGGGATAATTTAGTATTTGGAGTTCATATAGTCCAGTAATAGTGCATAAATAGAACATCCACTAATTGTTATAGTAAATAGACCCCTAGATCTATAACTCTTATTGTGTATTAGGCCCGTGCAAAAATCAAAGTTATAGTGCATGATCGTGCACTATAACAAAATTTGCACGTCATGTGATGCGAATCTAACCAATCACAGCACGTATTATATATACACTATTTACTATTGGAATATAAAGAAGTGGGACTGGCAAAATTACCTTGTTATAACAAGAGTTTGTTACAACAGTGTTCTATATAATGGAGTTCCACTGTATTGAGGTTGTAGGACACATGCTCCCGTAACAATTTCTCCATGGTCAACATCCTACACTCACTAAATTCTTAACTTCAATGGGGGATCAAACACTATACATATTTAAACCCTTACCCTAAACCTAACCTACAACCCTTTGGTAAACCAATTCCTGACCCTATATCTTTGAAAATGAAGAGACAATAAAGCTGCATAACTGTTTCAATATTAATATGGAATTACATTAACTCCCTCCACAAGTACACAAAACAGGTGAAAAGAAGCACCTTAAAAAAAAAGCTGAAAAAATTCATCAAAAATTGCAATCTTATAATACTGTTTAAGATCTTTAGATTGTCACCTGTAGACCTGACTAGTACATATAGTAACAAAGCATGGGTCCAGATATAGAGGGGGCACAGGTCTCACTCAGTCTATGAAATGCAAATCAACAAGGCCATTGATTAGAGGGAGGGTGTAGGAGGGGGTTGTAGTGTCTTATTTTCACATTTCCTACCAAACCCAACTTTTTTCTCTTTCCTTTCACTTTTTTCTTTTTTGTTGCCATTTGATTGGGGGGAGGGGGCACTTGCCCCTTTGTGCCCCCACGTAGCTACGCCAATGAAAACATATGGCACAGTGAGGTTCCACTCACCATGACCTAGCTCTCTCCTGTTGACGCCTCCTGTCCTGCCTGTTTCATTGGTAGCGTAAGGTGGAAACTGCATCAAGGGTAAACAAGAAGATAAACATGTATATGAATATTAGTAGAAAGTAAAGAAAGAAATGATGGATGGTAATGATTTACAGCCATGCACAATAAAGAAGTCTAAAGTGTCAATCTATCTGGTCTTCATATATGCAAAACTGCTATGGATTGTACCTTCACTGTCTGTGCCCTAAAGCTCTAGTCCATCTTTGACCGTGACTCCCCAACCCTTGACAGTTTAATAACATCCAAAAACCTACCTATTGAATGCGCAGTAAATCCCTAAATCTAGATGTACTATCAGCTTGTAATCTGAAAATATATTGTATTTTTGTCTTTGAACAATTATGTATTCTTATATTTCCAAAGATATTTTCTTATCATCATGCTCATTGCATAAGATTTTCTTTATTAGCCATTTGTTTATCTTGTGTATATGTAATGTAAAGTGCTTAGAACCAATATGTATATCAAGTGCTACATAAATGTTAATTCTTATCATTATTACTATTATGATCATTACCTCATAATGCAGCATGAAGTTCTTTTCTCTGATGTCCCTGTAAAAAAAGGAAAAAGGAAAAAGGTCAAAGCATTTTGTTGGTGAATACCTCATATGAACATTAAATGATATACATTTCAAAAGAACAACAAATTTGGAATTGTATGAACTATATTCACAATTTGTGAACATAAATATAATCGGCCTCTAAGCTTCCTAAATTTAAAAATCTGCTCACACAATGTAGATAAACTTTTTAAATTCTTACTCACATATCTATTGCAAACTAAGAAATGTCTTTTTGAAGACCATAAAATATTTGTAAATCAACTGCACAGAAAATTCTTGAAGAAGTGCCTATAACATGAAAGACATACATGCTGCAAGCCAAATATGTTATCTAAATTTTGTTACTGCTTTCTTCACAATGTCTATTATTAAACTTTAAAGAGAAGGTTCCTTTGGCAGACCATTTTATGACTTACTCTTGCCAAACAGGATCAGCTCTCAAGGCAGACTCGATGGAATCAAATGTCACAGTACAAAGTACCTGAAACAGATATCAAAGAACCAAAATCAACTATAACAATATTATCAATTCTAGATTTTTAAAAAAAAAGTTCAAAAAGGGGAGAAAGGGAGGATCTAAAGATAAGGGATTATTCCAGCAGTTTGGATAAACTGATGTAATCAGATGACACTAAAATTCTTTCTAAGGTTTTCTGCAAAGTATAAAATCCTTTCCATTAATGAAGATATATCAATTCCTCCATATACATGTAACAGTAACCATGTATAACATACAGTGTAAGTACACCATTCCGCAGCATTTGGCCAAATGAAAATAAGATACAATTTAGTACATGTACTTCAATGTTGCAGAAGAAGACGTTGTATGACACATTCTATCTCAATAATTGCTCCGCGGTCAACATCTTACACTAAACAGAATTCTTAACGTCAATCCTGAACCAAACACTATACCTAACCCTAACCCTAACCCTAAACCTAACCTAAAACCCAAAGGCAACCCAAACCCTATCCCTATATCTTTTACAACATTAAGTCTGGAGCAATTGTCACCAAAGCATATGGTGGAGAACCAAAGAAGTTTTTGTACCTGTGTTTGACCTCTCTGAAAGAGAGCTGATCCATGTAAGGGTTTGTAGAGATCCACTGAACATGTGATGTCACGCATTTCATCCACTTCTCTGCCATCACATCTGATTGTACAGCAGAAGAACATAAATGTATGAGCATATCCACATAATAATAATCATGATACTGTTAAAATATATCCCCACAAGGGCTCAAAGCTTTGTTTACAAGCCAAGGTCAATCCAGGGCTCTTGCTAGACTTTATCAATGTTTTGCCAGTCAACAACAACAGAAGATTGCTAGTGGTCATTTACAGAGAACTGCATATGGAAAAAATAACATCGAGATTTTTAAAATGCCATCTGGGCAACAAAGGCATGAGTTTTAAGAAGCTCGGCAGGACTTTAGGCGGTCAGTGGCTTCATGCAATTGCTCTATTTGGAGCCCTGATATTAAATCTCTTGGATGAGCAGAGCATACAGAGTATTATCAAGCTAGATGGGGTACAAAGGCAAGCAACTTAACTACAAGAACCTGATCTGGATGAGACAGAATAAACAGTTTCGAAGGATTCCTAGGAATGCTTGAATACAACAGAGAATATCACACAGGATTTTATTACATTTTTACATGGCAGGGCAAATCATGGTGTTGGATAACATGTTTCAGCACAAAACAGTGTAATATTGAACAAAAATCTCCAGACTGAAAATTAGATACATAGATTAAAATATGGTAAAATTAAGTTCCCTGGATGATTTACAGATAGGTCAGGTGTCTAATCACAAGACAATATCCTTATTTGGGGGAAATATATCATTATCTACAAAGTGCTTCACATGTAACTTAACCTTACAAAGTGAACTATCATAGTCTGATCTGTGAGATTACATACTTGGTATTTAAAATCAATTATTTAATTTGGTGCAAAATAAAGTAAGTTAAAAGCTGTAAAAAAAAAAGAAGAAGAAAATGTTATTACCTTTTATCCTCTTCTAATACAATGTTTCTGAAAACATCTTTAGCTACAAGATGGAAGGCATCATTAACCAGAGAGGGGTCTTCACTTGGAAACGTTTCTAAACACGAGGAAACACAAAAAATGGAAAACATACTCGTAAGCATTTTGTGTTTAAATACAGTCTTTATATAATCATTTGTAAAATAATAACACATATGTATATCTCAACCAATACATAAGAAGCCTACACACACAATTCCCTTACTTGTACAGATTCTGTTTTTTTCTTAAACATTAAAGCTATGGTCAGGGCCCTGTTTCATAAAAATTCTTATCGATAACAACTGCCCCATTTCTATTAGAAATTTGCTCTCAGCCAATCACATTAAAAGATTTCAGTAGCTCATAACAATTATTGTAACTTGTTGATAACAAGTTTTATGAAATGGGGCCCAGACGTGTTTACAGGTGACCTCACATTTGCTCTGGCCAAATTTGCTTCAGGCTTTATTTCGTCAATGATATAGACTTAGAGTTGGGGTTGCAGCTGGGTTTTAGGTTAGGTTTTAGTTTAGGTTTTAGTTAAGGTTTCAGTTTAGGTTTTAGTTCAGGTTTGGGGTTAGGTTTAGGATTAGGGACAGGTATAGTGTTTAGTCCAGGGTTGAGGTTAGGGAATTCAGTATAGGAGTGTAGGACCACTATACAGCTGTTAATCCTTTCAAGAAAATAATTATTTAAGGGCTAAATTGATCACATTTCGTTCTTAAAATTGGCAACAATAATATTTTTCTTTTAGTGCTTCATGGTTCTAATATTGATGTAATGTCTTTGAAAACAATATACATGGATGGGAACTTTGTTGAAAAATTGAAAAAATTGCCAATTTTGATCAAAAAATGATTTGAACCTCTACGTGATACCATTTTCAGGATTTTAAAGCTTAATCTCCTTTTTAAAATTCCTGGCATCAAATGCAATATGTTCATGCAACAAAAATGGATACAGTGTGTGCAGAAATTTTGCTCTTTCTACTCATGCATCTGGTATTTATTTTAGGGCTCTGAATCAAAAGTTATTGAGCCAAACCACAAAATATGGAGAGTTGTCCCAAAACTGAACAAATAGCCTTCTACTATCTATAACAATATCCATAGACAGCTACACGATTACCTAGAACAGTCGAAATATGGTGCTCTCTAACTTCACTGGCTGCATTGTCCCTTGAAAACTAGAAAGGAATAAAGACAAATACATTAAAAAAAAATCATTGATGCACAAAAGAAAGAGAGACAGATGGATAAAGTAACTTCGAATGAAAGAGAGAAAATAGAATTTACTTAAGTCATTGTCAATGGAGCTTTACTACGAATCATAACCCTGTTTCCAACCTATAATATCTGTTCAGTCTTGTCAACCAGGATAGTAAATCTCACACTGGAATACAAAAATATGACAAAAGACATGTATATACAATTATCTCTACTTCTCAGCCAGAAGTGAGGGAGATGTGAGTTGGTCTAGCGGCACTGTCTGCTGTCAGCTCTCTGTCTTCGCATACAAACCGACTCTGAGTGGACCCAGGTTCGAAACCAAGTCACGTCTTTCGGATTTTGACATTAAAAGTTGGTCAAGACATAAATAATCAAATCTAATTGATACACGTCTCTACAAACCCAATTAACACACACACGCGCACATACGCACATACACACCCCCACACAAAGCCAGAAGTCAGATTGGAAACATTACCTTATTGTGTGTAGGATCTGTGTAAACTGCATGATACTGCTCAGCTGCCAATCTGTAGATGGAGGGTAGATTTATGATACAAACTGAAATGATTTGAGCAAATATATGTTAGAAAAAGAACACACTTGCATCTGTTTTGCATTGAGTTGCCGAATTATCGTATAAATTTTTTGCTCATCAGAAAATTCCAAAACTCGGGGTTGCAGGTAATACAAAGAGATAGGCTCCAACAAAAAATAACGAGTCACAGAAAAAGAAAATTGTCCAGGGGTCCAAGGTCCTGGAGAAGTTCACAATAGGAAAGGATTCACAAGTCAACATGCTACAATTTTTTTAAACGGTTTTTAAAAATTTAAGTCTTAAGGTTGTAATCAACCGCATCATGACTTTTGCGTTTGTACAACTAACCAGTGGGTTCATGCCGTGTCACTAACCGTGGTGGCTGAGTACTGTACTCACAATGAGGAATCCCCATTGTCACATTTCTGCATAACTTGGTCACACAGAGACTTGACGATGGTCAAAGCACAAAGTAAGACTTGAACATCGATAATGGTAAATGGGTAGTAACTGCTCCAAAAACGTGTGTTAATGCCTACCTTCTCACACTGTCTATTATCTCTGCAGGTGGTACACCAGCTGGTTCATAGTCCCTCTTCTCCTTTCCATGTTCCCTGGCTAGCTTCTCAATACTCCTCACAATGATCTGGGTCTCCTTCAATCCAGCCTTTAAGGCTTTCAGGAAGTCTGTCTGTAGAACATTGTCCGCTGAGGCTTCCACCATCACTGCAAGATCAACAACATGCAAATAACACTTAACAATTTCATTCCAGGTTCCCAGCATTTCATGAAAACAAAATTTTCCCTGATGGAGTGTCAAAATTTCAGGATCGTTAAAGAAGGCATTTTACAAACTAAAAAGCTACCATAGCTAATCATCCAGTGGGTACATTGTTTGGACACAAAGTAAAAGAGACCGACTACTTCCAATGGGGGCAAAATTTGTAATTCCTGATTTTTCAGATTTCAGTGATTTTTTCCTCAAATTCTCTGACTCTTTCCTGACTGGAAAAACAACAACGCATTTTCCAGGTTTTCCCTGATTTTCTGGACAGCTGTTGAACCCTGTCAATGTGCCTAGCAGAAGGTTGCGAATAGATGCACGGGCAACAGAACCAAATATTTCAAGAAAAATTCCATTCCAAAGTTTGGCCATTCTTTGACCACATCTACAAAACATATTTCAGTCTGTACACCATCCAGTTTTTAACAGTGATAGTTTCATCGCTTAAGCGATCAAAACTTAGAAGTCTTGAGATTTGACAAAAATTTTGTGTTTGCACCCTTCTGCAGGACACACAATTTTACCTGCCAACTTATTCACTACATGCTTTGCAGGTTAAAGCTAGTAGCAAGCTATCAAAGTCACTAATGGACAATGAGTGATTCTTTTTTTTTTTTCCTTTTCTTTAGTCCAACATCTAAGTTTTTAATGTTTTCAATTCAATTCAATTCAATTCATGTGCACTGAGTGAATCCAATCCTTTCACACCTTAACTATCCGAAACCATCCTTATACTTTCCCCTGCAATGACAGAAAAAATAAGTATGGGATCTCCATGGATTAAATGCACACTGCAAACATTAAGTGTTGCTATGTCTGGCGATCTTTGGCAAGATTTCAGCTAATCAAAAGAATCAATAGAAACTAGGGCTGAGTCATCACGGGTTTTTCCAAACCCGGGTTTGACTCGAAAATTTCGGGCGGGGACCGGGTACCCGAACGGGAATTCCCTACAACAGAAAATGTGAGTGTATGTAGTGACGGGAGTCAACAGTCAAGGTAAAATTGCTAAACTAAAATGCAGCATAGAGGACAGTTACTGAATCCAAATCGATAAAACAATGCTTTTCCCGAGAGAAATAACATTTCGGAATAAAAATAAAACATTAAGAAATACAGCCAAAGGTCTCTTTGTTACCTAAAATTGAGGGCTGAAAGAGGAAATCAAGCTTCGTGGTAGGTACCGTGCACGTTCAGAAATGAAGTCCGAAGGTGAGTCACCTGTGCCCAGTGCGCACGAATACAGCCCTAGACCGTAATACACACAGACGAGGGTCGAATATAACTGATGTGATCGGATCAAAGAAAGTTGAAAACACCTAAAAATACCACGTAAGCGACAACAAAAATACAAAATTACCGTAAAATAATTCTTCCCTTTGGCAAAAAACAGTATGGGTATCCATAATATTTCATAGAAAAAAAGATGTTGGAGGATTGCGAGTGCACTTCATATCGAGATTAGGCAGCCATATTTGACATTGTTCTGCTTAGCAAGACCGCAGATGGCAGCAGAGAGGAAAATAAATGTGGGCACTAGATCAGGTGATCGGCCACAACTGTTCCTCTCTGCTGCCATCTGCGGTCTTGCTACGCAGAACAATGTCAAATATGGCTGCCTAATCTCGATATGAAGTGCACTCGCAATCCTCCAACATCATTTTTTCTATGAAATATTATGGATACCCATACTATTTTTTGCCAAAGAAAAGAATTGTTTTACGGTAATTTTGTATTTTTGTTGTCGCTTACGTGGTATTTTTGGTTGTTTTCAAGCTTACTTTTGGCACGATCACATCAGTTATATTCGACCCTCGTCTGTGTGTATTACGGTATAAGGCTGTATTCGAGCGCACTGAGCGCCGGTGACTCCCATTCTGACTTCATTTCTGAACGCGCACGGTACCGCCTAGCTTGAATCTTCCTCGCAGCTCTTATTTTTTTAGACTCATGAAAAGACCTATCGTCGTCTGAAATGATTTCCATTTATTACTGCAGCAAATATAATTGGATTAAATTGAAATTCAGTTTGTGAATTGCATGTTTAAAGTTCTAAATTGCAATATATTAGTGCTAAAATTAGTTTGGAAAAACCCGAAATCCGAAAATGCAAACCCGGGTTTCAGCGTGACGGGCGGGGACCGGTCGGGGAACCGTTTCGACTCAGGCCTAATAGAAACATGAAATTTGATTACATTATTATACTAGTCTATACAATTCAAACATTAGTCTGAAATTGCAACTGTCTATCTATCTAGGTTCCGTAGCTTTGGGGCTTTTGGAGTGACAATGTGATGGACCTTCAGACACGGGTTCTCCATAACTTTCTGTCTTCTGCAGCTCTAGTTAGCTGCTCAAAATACATTCCTATCCACTGCCTGATTTCGTAAATCCTCGTCTGAATTGGTCTGCCCCATTTTCTTCTGCCAATACTTCCTTCTTACAAGATGGTGTTTGCCAAGCTGTTCTTCCATTTAGACATCAAATTACATGCGCAAACCACTGCAGCTCTTTTTTTTCTCACAAGTATGATAAGGTGATCTTGTTCCATCACAACCCTCACCTAGATTACTCTTCTTTGTGCCAGCCACAACCATGTTGATGGTACTCCTCCTCATATCCAATCTGGTGGGGTTAATCATGACTTCCTCATCAATCAGCCCCACCCTGACAGCACCAACTGGCCCATTCCAAGGTACATCGGAGAGGGCCAGCGCAGCAGAAGCTGAGGGACAAAGTGAGAAAAGAAATGGGTGTTAGATTTTGTAGTTTAATGACTAGGAATAGGGTAAGGATTGAATAATGCCTGATTCACAAAACTGTTTCCAACTTGTCACAAATTTTACAAGATGTTTAGCTTTATCGCCTTGTAGGCAGGATGAAATAACATTGGGTATTAAAGTTTTAGGTACACAAAAATGCAATGAAGGATACTTAGCAAATGAGACCTTATTTGGTTTAAACATTTACCTCCATTAATGCTGATAACACCTGGATCGTGCAATCCATCTACAGCTAACAAATTGCACATAACCTGGATAAAAAACAAACAAAAATTGAATATTAAAACAACTTAGATACAATAAAAGCATTTATCAATAGCTTAGCAGAATTCTTTAGCATGGGTCAGTAATTGTTTGGAGAAGAAAGACAATTTTTAATAAAAAGTAAGAAAGAGAATAAATCAAAAGGAAGTGTGCAACATGAACTGAGAGGGTTGTCCATAACAACATCGCAGTCGAATGACTTATTCACCATTTCAAGATTCCCATGTGTACTGTGATTAAAACTTTAAAAACTGACAAACTATATTGTTTGTTTGATTTCTCAAAAATTATCACCATTCCATATCTCTGATTTTTCTGTTTTTATCCTATTCAACTGAACATAATGGTTCAAGTTTGAAATATATTGCTCTATATCACATACCTGAGTATCATAGAAGAAACCTTTGGGAAAAAGCGGCCGTATTGATCTGTCTAGAAGAGAAAAAGACAATGACACAATGTTCATAATTTTACTTTACTGCAGTGCCGTGAAGATTAATGTGTAAGCACACTTTCTCTCTCTATGCGAGTGGTGAATCATGAATAGTGACATTGAAATATTCTTCCATAAAAGCAATGTGTAAAAGTGTCTAAGATACTAAAAACCAGTTAATCAAATAAAGTGGAATTTTAAAGACTATTTAATAGCCTTTTACATTATTACAAATTTCAAGGTAATGCATTCACTAAGTTGAAAAAAAAGCTTCTCAAATGTTTTTATTGTATACATTTGAGCTTTGCTTATTCATATCCTATAAGCAGCATATATCAGTTGAGAAATGTTTCATACACTTTGTGTTAAATTGCAGCTTATAGTTCACCCGGTATGAATTCCTTGAATGCTTGAACGCCTTATCATAAGTGCTGGTATCGGCAAGGAAAATCTATGTCGCCATGTCGCAATAAAATTAACGCCGATGTCGACATGTGTCGACATCTGGACATGAGTCAAACAAGTCTAAACTCGGGTCGCTCCCGTAGTGACCGTACACTATTAAACCAGAGTTACCCGACACAAATTCACAAGAGCTTTACATGGAATACATGCACTATGTCCTCACGGGCTCACACTCGCAGTCATACTCACTTACAGTTCTCAAAGATGCACACTGTCAACTATTTGCCCCAAAATTTGTTTTGTATGATCCAATTTATCAAGCATTAATGAAAGTCATGCGGTGCGAGTCAGCTAGTGTCGCATATCTAGGCATGTACATGTACGTAATGTATACCGGTCGTCGCAGCTAGATACGCAGCGATCGTGTCGCGCGCGTGCTGCTAATGCGTATGTGAAACAAATCACGTACGCGCGCACGACGCCACGGCGAGGTACATGTAAAAAGACCCATTTTATGTCGCCATCGGAGCATGCGTGTCGACATGTTGGCAAAGTCCAAAACCAGTACTTTTGTCGCCATAGTGGCGACATCAGGCGTGTCGATACCAGCACTACTTATCATGGATATGATTGCAGGGCCCTCAGGGAGAACAGTTTATAATACTGATGAGGCTACCCTGGGTAAACAAGACATATTATTATTCATATTATTATTATTAACATTAAAAATCCTTAATTTTCAGTCCTCTATGGTCTGTTATGATAGGATTTGATATACCTATCATTCTACTTGTCAGTATCTCTTGATCAGTAACTCCTCTCTCTCTTCTGAGATGATTGGTTGGTATTCGACCTGCTGCTGCAGCCTTCTGCCTGTAGTCGACCTAGAATAAAAAATGACAAGAGGATAATGAATGAGACAGAGAAAGAGACCAAGGCGAAGAGAGAGAGAAAGAAAGAAAGAAAGAAAGCGAAAGAGAGAGAGGGAGGGAGGAGGGAGAGAAAGAAAGAGAGAGGGATATAAATAATCATTAATAATATGAAACAAATTGATTTTATATGTCTAATTGTATTTCTTAGTGACTATTTCTGACTGATAACATGGGCACAATTCGTGGTTTCTTACATAACCTTAAAAATACTCCAGTATTTCTCTTATAAGAATTCTTTGATAGTTGTAAATCTCTATTCAATCCTGAAATACTCACTGTCAATGGAAGAAAGCCAGGAGATGATGAATTCTTCTTGCTAACGGCAGTGACCATAACAGTTGTATCGCCAATCTGCAGGAGGTGAGATGCACAAAAACATACCTTATTACATGCTACAAACTACACATTTATCCTACATACATGGACCAAGATCATCGATCTGCTTAAATAGACCAAGACCAGGAGGAAAACTTATGATTACGTTCATTTCAAATTAGGTCTCTGGGTTGAGACCAAGACCAAAACATTGAAAATTCGACACCGTGATTGGTCTCAGACCCAGCACTGATAGGAGGACAGTTTGAGGCAAAGAAGTATGCTGTCAAAAGTGTAATGATAAAAGACATTTTAGTCTGAAATAGTGAGTTCATTCAAGGGAAATTGAAACTACAGAAATGAATACAGGCCATTCCAAGAGTATGACAGTAACCAACACAATTCTTTTTCTTGCTTTAAACCTTCACTTACCTGGGCAGTAGCACAGCCATCAGCTAATCGAGCTAACTCTCCTGTGGACAGTATAAGAGGGCTAGATGAGAAATTATGGAAAGAAGGGGGATCATAAGTCACGCTTTTGTTTGAAAAAAACAAAAACAAACAACTTTTTTCCTTTTTTTAGAAATTCAAATCAAAGTCAACTTTGTCAGAGGAAAACCTCTGAATGTCAAAATAAATGAAATGTATGCCTCAATCCATCTACTCATCGAGTATTCATTCTAAAAACTGTGCAATATTCATCAGGAAAATTGAGGGTTCCAGATTCAAAATCAAGTCCATATCTGGTAATAGGCATCTCTATGGAGTCTGCCTTATGCCTTATGGGAAAAATCTGGTGACACAACATTTACTCCTGCGACATTTGCTCCGCCTTCCATTTCTTGAAAGGTCAAAGGTTAAGGTCAAGGTCATGATTTGGTTTTTTGTTCAAGACAATGTGAAGATTAGGATTAGGGTTAGGGTTAGGTTTAGGTTTAGGATTAACCTGGCAAAGTTAGACCGGAGCAATTGTCACAGGAGCAAATGTCATGGAACCAAAAATCCATATCTACCAAGTCCCTTGGATAAATTTGATTAAATTTTTTTTTTTTTTCAATCATGATTTTTTTTCCAACCCTGCTCCTAAATAATGGGAATGAGCCTTAAATAGTGGCTTTATTTCTGGTTGCTGTAACAAGGAATTTTTGTGAGGGGTCCAGATTCACAGAAGTTATTGTGCACCTAAATACTTGAATCACAACACTACTTTTTCTTAACCTATTTATTACTGAATTCTCTCATTCCCATAGCCATAGCCATAGGCATGGCACAGGAACCACTCAGTTCCCGTAGATAAAGAGTTAATTTGTCAAATTGTAGGGGTCTATCACTCTATGCATGACTTGGACTAGATTCTCTCATTGAAATGATATAAGAGTAAGACATGTAAGAGATCTCCAGTTTCTCTACATTTGAAAAAACAAAATAGGTCAAGTGTAAAAACAAGGAGAATCAGGGTAGATATACATTTTTAATAACAAAAATTGTTTCATTAATTTTTATTCTTCAAACCCCAAGGAATTATGCAAACCTTCGTTTTCATATAATAAACTAAACTTCCGGAACAGTCATGACTGCACGGTTGAAAAAGATTTGCATTCCATTATTTATGGGTAAATAACACTTCCCTCTCTGTTCCTATTCATCCCACAATAGCAAACTATGTTTGTGACATAAAACTCAAATACTGAGTCTTGAGACAAACATCATTTTGTGGCAAGCCAAAAAACCTTTCATGCATTTTTTAAATTTAAAATTTTACTGTCATTCATGTCATTACATCATGACTGTGTTGTGTTTCAATTATTTAGTGTCGACGTGAAATGAAACCTCTACAAGCAGTGACAAGGCACAACTCTAGACCACTCATAAAATTCGTGAATACTGTTACTTTGTTAAGGTAGAAAGACATAATTTTTTACCTCTGGCCAATTACTGCTTCCACAGTGCCAGATGCATTTGCATTCCATGAAGCAAAATGTTTCAGTCTTTTGTTGGATTGTTTGGACCATCGCCATTGAATACCTGCAGCATACCGCCACGGCAATGCACGCCACATTATTTACGTCAACAGGTTTAGGATCAGATGAATTAATATCGAACCAGACTAGCTGCAAAATGGTAGACTACAGTGACAGTCTGAGCTACAGTACATGTATCTAATGTCATGTCAGCATGCAGCAAATCACTCGTAGACCTCTACGGAACTAGCCACACTTTGAAGCCCTAACTACGGGGGAGACACTTGCTCAGCTTCCGTTGAGTGGCAATTGCTCTTCTGCTGCATGTGCTACTACTGTGGTAGTGGTGAACCTGAACTGAGCACTTATTGCGTAATGCAATGAATAGGCTAGGGGGCAAATAGAGGGCAAAAAGCATTACGGCGCTATAAAATCTTTGATGGATACCTTGGCTCGTATGCATTATACACAGATATTACAAGCGTGACGAACGCATTTATGCGGCGTACGCATGTATCTACAACTTTAATTCAGCCGTTTTTTAGTTTCATTGCAACGTTTAGCTACATAAGCTAAATGTATAGTGTGACACAGAATAATATCGACGACTTGAAACATTTTTAATGGTTAGCTCTTTTTAGATTTGCAAATTTGGAGGAGTTGACGCTGGTAACTATCATTTATTTGCTCTTTTATTTCAGCTAGAGGATGAGTTGTGTTTTTTTTGTTTTCATAACGATATTTTTGAATATTGTAGATTTAGAAATAATAGAGATGGATGAGATATTTTTAGAATCGAAGTGTCTATTCTATGTTTTTTAGAACTTACTTTCAGACCGTCTTCGACCATGTCGACTTCGTCTGTTCGGACATTTCCCCACACAGTTTGCATGTGCACACCCGCGCAGCCAAGGACATGATCAGGATGATGGATAGAAATGAGATATATTCCAGATAAAATATGAAATTTTAAGTCAGTAAGATAAAATATCCTTACTATCATTACCTCCAGGATTCTGAATTGGCTTTAAAAAGTGAAATAGGAACCGGCTCATCTGCTCATTTAGTGTGCAAACACTTGCGAGTTGTGTCATGTGTGTGTAAAGTCCTGACGAGAGGCGAGGTCCTCGCTCGTCATGCTTTCGGATTTCGGGTATTTCCAAACTAATTTTAGCACTAATATATTGCAATTTAGAACTTTAAACATGCAATTCACAAACTGAATTTCAATGTAATCCAATTATATTTGCTGCAGTAATAAATGGAAATCATTTCAGACAACGATAGGTCTTTTCATGACTAAAACAAAATAAGAAAAATAAGATTCAAGCTAGGCGGTACCGTGCGCGTTCAGAAATAAAGTCAGAATGGGAGTCTAGTCACCGGTGCTCAGTGCGCTCGAATACAGCCTTATACCATAATACACACAGACGAGGGTCGAATATAACTGACGTGATCGTGTCAAAGTAAGCTTGAAAACAACTAGAAATACCACGTAAGCGACAACAAAAATACAAAATTACTGTAAAACAATTTTTTTCTTTGGCAAAAAATAGCATGGGTATCCATGATATCTCAAAGAAAAAAAGATGTTGGAGGATTACGAGTGCACTTCATATCGAGATTAGGCAGCCATATTTGACATTGTTCTGCTTAGCAAGACCGCAAATGGCAGCAGAGAGGAACAGTTGTGGCCGATCACCTGATCTAGTGCCCACATTTATTTTCCTCTCTGCTGCCATTTGCGGTCTGCAGTTTTTTTAGTTGTTTTAAAGCTTACTTTGATCTGATCACGTCAGTTATATTCTACCCTCGTCTGTGTGTATTACAGTCTAGGGCTGTATGCGTATTACAGTCTAGGGCTGTATGCGTGCGCACTGGGCACAGGTGACTCACATTCGTACTTCAATTCTGAATGTGCACGGTACCACGAAGCTTGATTTCCTCTTTCAGCCCTCAATTTTAGGGCACGAAGAGACCTTTGGCTGTACTTCTTAATGTTTTATTTTTTTTCCGAAGTGTTATCTCGGGGAAAAGCATTGTTTTATCGATTTGGATTCAGTAACTGTCCTCTACGTTGCATTTTAGTTTAGCAATTTTACCTTGACTCCCGTCACTACATACACTCATATTTTCTGTTGTGGGGAATTCCCGTTCGGGTACCCGGTCCCCGCTGAAATTTTCGAGTCAAACTCGGGTTTTGAAAAACCTGTGATGACTCAGGCCCAATATGTGTAGATCCATTCATCATGATTCATGTGTGATTAGCCTTGAAAAGGCTCCAACATTAGATCTAGAGTTCTATATAAAGAGTTTTTAAAAAAAGAAAGCTAATGCCTTCTACTCTCCATAGACTTAGAGCCTGGCATTTTTTCCTATCTCGTCAACATTGTAATAATTTTTAGAATTAAAGAGTGTCTCGTGGAACTAAGTAACTTTACTGTTAACCAGCTTCTCATCTCTTACTAATAAATTAGAAGAAGAATATTTAGACCCATTCTTTACCCTCAGCTCAACATAAAAAATAGGGTCTAGACCTCCAGATCCATATGAAATTTTTAACAGCAATGAAATGTCCCAACTCACCGAAAAAAGCCCTTGCTGCGCTCGTAGATGGCCGTCGCCAGATCATTTTTAATTGTGGGGGGGGGGGGGGGGGGGGCTTTCGGACCAATTTGTCGAAAAGGTTGCTGAAAATTTTCCAAATCTGCCGACAAGACGACCAACAGTTCTATACATGTAGAGCCTTTTCCAGGCTATGTGTGATGCTAATTTTGGAACTCTAGTCTAAAAAACACAAATAATGGGGGATATGTATTTTTTGAAATTATCATCCTGCGAAGGCCTATTTATCTTCTGCGCAGAGTGCGAAGCATAAGTACTAATTAGGCATCTTTACTTGCTTTTTACAAGGAATTAATTGCTTTTATATATTCTTTATATTTTCATCACAGAATTTATCACAATGCCCAACAGTGCTTGGCCAGCTCAACCCATGAAGGTCTTGGGACCTCAGATCAGACATTGGGGACCATTTTTGGTACCTTGCATGGTGATTACAGGCTATGCCATGGCTAAGGCTTCATTAGCAGGATGTGAGTACATTGCATGCACTACCTTTTCTTGTTCTTCCCCTTTGTCTTCTTTTTATATTCTTATTTTTATTTTCATCACCCTCTGATACCTATTCACCGTGATTGAAGAAAAACAAAAAAAGTTGTTTTAATCTGAGCATTTTCATTGCGTATCCGGACAACTACCCCCTGGACAATTACCCCCCGGACAACCACCCCCCGGAAAACCACCTCCTGGACGACTACCCCCCTAGGACAACTACCCCCCAGGACAACCACCCCCTAGGACAACTACCCCCCAGGACAACTACCCCAGGACAATTACCCCCCAGGACAACTACCCCCCCAGGACAATTACCCCCCGGACAACTACCCCCTGGACAGCTACCCCCGGAAAAATTGTCCTGGGGGTAATTGTCCTGGGGGGTAGTTGTCTTGGGGGGTAGTTGTCCTGGGGGGTAATTGTCCTGGGGGGTAATTGTCCTGGGGGTAGTTGTCCTGGGGGGTAGTTGTCCTGGGGGTAGATGTCCTAGGGGGGTAGTCGTCCAGGGGGTGGTTTTCCGGGGGGTAGTTGTCTAGGGGGTAGTTGTCCTAGAATCTTTTCATTGATATGAGATGAGACTATACTTCAAATCCATAGCATTCTGTTCATATAAAGACACATTTTTATCCTACAAATCTATTGAAATTGTATACTGGAGAAATTTGTGATAAAGGTTACTCAGACAGGGCTCATCCATAATCATCATGATGGATAGGTTATTGACAGCAAATGGTTTACATCTTTATGTTCCTTTGTCAAAACATTGTTTTTAGAGCAGAGAAAGTTCAAATAATAGTGCATAGTAAATAGAATAGTAACAAGGAAGTTCAGTGGGATCCTATATGGATATTGGCTATTCTAAACAGTTTATCGGTACTTGTAATTACCGGGTAGGCTACTTGTAATCCAGGTGTTCTAATCCATTTTCAGTCCTATATTTTGACTTCACTTCTGCAGAAAGTGACTCCACAGCATACGTCTTCCTAGTGGGTACAGTTCTGAAGATCAATCAATGTCAAAAAAATTGACAAATTAATTCAGGGGCTGCAGGTGAAGGGCTAACTTTATGGTATTGTCATTGTTAATCCCTCCTGATTATCTCATATCCTTGCTTTTGACTAAAGCCTTGTTCACACTTTTAACGCCACAAAAAACTGCAGCAGCAAAATAACGTGATATCACACAAGCATAGTGCGCTTTTAATAATTTTCTGTATCTATACAGTGGAAACTCACTATAATGAGGACCTTGGGTCCATGAAACTTTCCTTGTTATATCAGGAATCTCCTTATATCAAGGTAAAAAAAACAAAAGAATATAAAGACTTGGGACCAGCAGAATTACCTTGTTTTATCAGGAATTTTGTTATATCAGAGCTCTTTATACCAAGTTTTCACTGTACCACACTTTTTTCCACACCCACTTGTCATTTATTCATTTACACATATGGTTTTCTCGAAAAGGCAGCATTAATTTGTCATGCAATACTCTTGATAATCAACTGTATGTGGATGGTTTTCTGAGATCTGAATTGCTAATATTGTTTATTTCTATTATGTTTTGGTGTCTTTCTACAGTAAGAGCAAAGAAAGCAGAAGCAGCTGCAGGAGGATCAGGTAACTTGGCTTTCTTCATTCCACTTCTTCCTTGCATTTTAAATTCAAGAAAAGTTCTGAGAATTTTCCATGATTTTTCTTTTTTTCCGAGGAGGGATGAGGGAAGCCATTATGGCAGTCAGGCAAGCTCTGTGAAGCAAGAATATAAGAAAGGAAGTATCGATGTAATAAAAAATGAATAGTTTGTGGAATCTTTTAGTCGTACATTTTATGTAGTTTGTTCACTTTGTTAAAATAGGAAACTTTGCAACTTATGACTAGTGCTTCTAAAGCGATTGAATATTTCTCTCTTGATGATTTTATTATGTAAATTACCAAATGTTCTTGGGTGAAAATTCACGTAATTGAATGGGATATATTATATGAAAAGAAGAAATGCAAGTCTGGAAGATGTAGGAAGAAATGATAGGCAAAGTTTGTAATGAACATGTGAAGTGAATGAAACAAAAGCAAAAGAAAAAATAGTAAGGAAAGAAATAAATTAAAAATACAGGGGAAACTCGATGTAACGAGGCCGTCGGGACCCAAGGATTTTCCTCGTTATAGCCGTTTTCTCGTTATATCAGAACACACATAAAAATGCACATTTGGGACTAGATTCTACATGTACACTAATAATGTACCTAGTTCTGTTGCCGCCGCCGCTTATGTACTCATTTGAAAGCTATGACGGCATTATTATGTTATTCTCGATCTGAATTAGCTAATAAAATTTTGAATCATGTCGGAAAATGCGTTAAAAGCATCGTTTTCAGACGCAAAGTTACCAACTAAGGGTTAAGTCCGTCACACTTGCGCTGCGCTTTGAATATACGTGTTTATACGTATTGCGATCGGGACTGCACCTGTACTGTCAGCATAGGGTATACCCATGGTATGAAAAAGTCTCATACTTCAGGGCCGTTCTCCCTGAGCTGTGATATTAATAAAAAGACGCTCCCTGCGCTGTGATACCAATAAAAAGAGGGACCATGCGCTGTGTGTGTGATATGAATAAAAAGTTGCACCTCACATCGCATCGCGATGCCCCAATATACATATATGCTTGTGTGTGTGCAGATTCTCCAGCTGAATGATTTTTGTCCATTTGAAGCGCAGTGAAATTTGCTTGCTCATTATAACGGGAATGACTAGCAATCTTTTTCTTTGTTTTAGAGGCATGAGATTTAGCTTGTTATAGCCGACCTCGCGATAAAGGTTTGTGCTGCCATAGAATTACACGCAAGTAAATTTGGGACCGTGACAATATTCTCGTATAGCCAACCTCGTTATGTCGAGTTTCCCCTGTATAATTTAAAAAAAAAGCTCTACCAAAAATGTTCTCTGATAATACCCTAACCCCCCCTTTGTTGCAAATTACAAAATCTTATTTCAATTTCATTACTCTATACATGTACTGTCTTTTTTTCTCTCCCTTCAGGTCATCACTAGTCTTAGTCTTAGTCAACAGTTGGTCAGGGAAACAATTCTTCTCCTCTCTCTAAAACTACCACAAAATGATTGCAGACTTCATTAGTTACACACCACTTGGAAGGTCCTTTTTGCACCAAGAATGAAAAAGGGCATCACATCACCTGTTCTCCAAGAAATTAATATCAGCTACAACTGTGTGGACTTCTGTGTAAACTTCTACTACCATGAACAATATTCTCCCTTGGACATGAAGCTGATTCCCTGACCCATTGGTTTTCAGGAAATGTAGCTGTCTTTTGTAATTAGAAGATGTATTGTAATAATCACATTTCTCCATTATTGCTGTGGATATTATATGTGCAAATGTTGCATTAAATATATAAATCACAAATTTAATGTCATGCCTGTCTTTTCTTTTTTGTGGCACTTGATATCTAACTTTACAAAGTGATTGGGTAAGAAAGTGTGAGATGCTGTTAGATTATTTTGGTTCAAAGAAAGATAAAGATGATGAAGATAGTTGAGGGGAAAAAGACAAAGATAGGAATCAACTTTGTATTGAACAATGAATTAATGAAGAAAAAATATAGTTAAAGATGGAGGTTGAAAGATGAGATTTAAAGAGTTGGAAAGAGAGAGGCAATGCTGAACTGAGAAGTACAGAACATTGGATTAGAAACTGATGGGAAGAGAGGGAAGACAGAGTGATGAGGCATATATAGGATAAAAGAGAGAGAGGCAATGCTAAACTTGGAAGTCAAAAGTTCAGTGCACTGAATTAGAAGTCAAAAGTACCGAACAGTAACAATGGATTAGAAATTGATGGGACAGCGGAAAAGACAGTGTGATGAGACAGATACAGGATGAGAGAGGCAATGCTAAACTTTATTAGAGTCAAAAGTTCAGTACAGTGAATTAGAAATCGAATGGGGAAGAAACTGAAAGATGGAGAGTAATGAGACAAAAATGGCTTGAGAGAGAGAAGGGACACATGGAGACCAGGTAGAGTGTTCAAGATAAGTTCTGGTTTATGAAGTGTTGAATGAGAGATCACTGGTGATGAGAACTACTGTAGAGGGGCACATACATGTATATCAGTTGTACACATGTACAGTTAACCTTGCATAACTCAAGTCACATAAATCAAACTACCTAAGTCGAATAAATTTTTTTGACCAAACTATTCAAAACGCGTTACATGTACTTACATTTCCTAATTTTGCACAAGTCGAACTATCTTTTGTGGTCCTAAGAAAATCAACTTCTGCAAAGTTAACTGTAGCTGGAAGTTGTTCAAGCAATCCAATACAGTCTGACCTCACTTATCCGAACTTCATTTATCCGGCCATCTCTATTAACCGGCCCTGTCTTCTGGCCAGTTCGTCATGCAATTCACCCAAAAGCTTGGAAACAGGAACACCATGGGCAATTTTCTGTTTAATCTTATTTCATTTCATCTCTTACAAATAAAAAGATCATTTGCAATCATCAACTACACCAAGAAAACATAAATTTTACAGCCAATAGGCTGCCCTACCCTATTCATTTGCATAGAAAATGTACATTTCTCTCATATCCGGCCATTTCACTTATCCGGATGGGTGCCGGTCCCAATGCGGCCGGATAAACGAGGTCGGACTGTATCACACATTTAAAAAAAAAAATTCTCCACAGTTTTAGATCAGTGTTTGAAGTTTGAAGTTTATTGTCACTCACCAACCCACATGTGGTACTGAAAGCATAAACTAAATGAAGGCTTCTATACACATGTGGTTTAAAACTTCTGAGGCTCATTACGATCTAATCTGACATTCCATGTCAATGCTGTTGCCCATAAATGAAATTGTTGGCATTACAACTGTACCCAAAGTGAATTTCTGTTATCACCCGAAGATCTTCTAGATCTGAATAACTGATCTAGAGGGCTATTATAATGACCTGTGTCGAGTTTCAAACCTGTGCATAGTTGTCATCTTCCAGATCTAAATAACTTGTACTGAACCTAACTAGACTTATAAAAATTTGGTGATGCAGAAATAACTTTTGTTAATCAACTGCAAAATTAAAGATAAAGTTGAGTTCTGGTCATGAGATTGAATTGTGAAAGAAACTGAAAGCAATTGGGAAAGGTTGATTATATAGCACATATGAATGGTTATTGGAGTATGCTGTAAGGTTTTGGAATCACCAAAATGATAAGAAATTGACTAAATCCTGCTGAGAGTTACATGCATTGCACACAGAAATGTGTATATGGGTCTACACACAAATGTTTGGCCCAAACATTTCAGCTGTTTCTTGTCATATTTTGAATGTGAGGGCATTTGAATAGCAATCCTTTTCAGGCGGCATTTCTACTATGATAATCTTCCGAACTAACATAATAAGAAAGCTCACAAATTATTTTTTACCTTTCCCAGAACTCAACATTCCCTTTAAATGTTTGCCTTTGATTTCCTTCATATATTGAACCTACATAGCAAATGACAGTGACACCAGTTTCAATTATGTGTACTGCAAACACAATATGAGAAATAAATATGAAATCTGATTTTCATTTATTTATTCCTCCAAATACAGCATATACTTCCCTGTGCACTTAATGCAAGGAATCTGATTGTCTTCCAGTCAAATTATCATGCGATCACTCATTTCTCTACTCTCTATTAAATACCTTTATAAAAGAAACTCTGCAAAATGTTACCATACATATTCTGCATTAAATGGTAAATATAATGCTTCTGGGGACTCAATGGCCCAAATTCATGAAGGAAATTTAATTCAATCTATGGTCTAAATCATGGTTTGAACCTCTACCATGGACTAAAATATGCGTAAATATGAGTAAATAAGCATACATACTGCCCACCCATTGGACATGAAGACACACGTGTACTACGCTTATGGAGGTTTTAACTATGGGTCAAGATAAATCTCTTTCGTGAATTCCGGCTAATGCCTACTGCTTTATCTAGTAAATTCAGAACAATATTACAAATGCATATATCACACTATTCCTATGCAATCTTTCAAAATATATTAGATTAGGCCATGTTCAGACATGAGGCTGTAAAGGGCTAACCTAAAGAAGAAGAATAAGAATAATACTAATAAAATGGTGGTAATGAGAGTTATGAGTGTTGCATATCTGTATACAAAGATCAGTCAGGATCATAGGGCCCTCTCATATTGTCTCTCATCATCATTCATCTACATGTGAAGTGTTCTTTTTTTCCACTGAGAAGGGTGTTTTGAGTTGTAGTGCACAGTTTAATGTCTGAACGGGGCTTTAAGACGACACGTTTAGACATGCTGCATATCTTTCTGGAATAACCAATTTCCATCAGACTTACTTAAATTTAACATTCACAAGCTAGGATTGAAATTGAAATCATATGTAAGTGGTCAGATAGTTTAAATGCAAAAATGCTGCAAATTCTCTTTATATTAGGTTTTGCCAAGTTGACATGGTAACAACAAAATGTATTCTTTCTTTTTTCACATCCGTGACATGATGATATATGTAATCTCTTGTGTGTCTTTCAACCTTACAATAAAATTACTGAGATATTGGAAATATAATACCTCATTCAGATATGAGACCGTGAAAAGGCTCAAACAACAAAACCACCAACAAAAAAAAAATGTTGCAGTACAGTTGAATGAAATAATCGCAGAGTGCTTCACATTTCTGTGTCCAATTCACTTAGTACGAACATGGGCAATACTGGTACTTGTAAACAACGGTACCAAAAATATTTCCTTTGGCCATTCATTTACATGCAGAGTTTTATCGCAGTGTTTTCCTTTTTTTGAAAGGTGTTTTACAACTACATGTCTGAACGGGGTTTGATTGGTTAGTTCAAAATCTGACAATTCACAACAATTTCATTTTGGCTCTTAAGAACATTTCCAAACTCAAGTGCCAGTTTCCAGATTTAGGCTTAGAACTGGCTTGATTCAGGCATGGTCAGGCTTCTGTCTTCTCCATCCTCACTAACCTCTGTGGTCACTGTCAAACACTAGTTTGCAGGCACAAACCCTGGTCAGTCGTAAAAGAGTGTCTGCATTGTAAGACTACTATAGGCCCTGTACTATAGCTGCTCCTGACATGACCAGTAGGTAGCTGGGTTAGGCTTCTCTCAAGACACAATGATTTTCTGATAAGTGTCAAATTAGGGTCTGTGCTTGCAGACTAGTCAAAAAACACTGCATTCCCTTGTCTGCATTCTTTATACAGGTCACCTCTCTTCTTAGGTGTCATCACTGAAGACCACTGTAGTCCTGGAATTATCACACTTCTCAATTTGGTCAAGGTCAGGTCTCCATCTTTGCCATGGTCTCATTTCTAGCTTTCTTCATGCTGAGTTACCTCTGAAGCTCTTTAACCTGAGGTCAATTTCATGCAATGCTGCATCTTGTCCACATTATTACCAAGGCCATTTCTTCCCTGAGGACTTCAAAACCAAAGACTAATATCAAGTCCATGACTTTATCACACTTCTTGATTGAGTCAAGGTCAAGTCTCTGTCTTTGCCATGGTCTCAATCCTGGCTTTCTTCATCCTTAGTGACCTCTGAAGCTCTTTAATCCTGAGGTCAATATCATGCACTGCAGTATCTTGTCCATATTCTTTACCAAGGCCCTCCCCTCTCTGTGACTTGGCCATTGAAGACTGTAGGATGATAAGAAGTCAAAGGTATATTAATTTCAATAATATGGTTTAAGAATATAATGGTTAAGTTCAACCAAGTCAATCAAATACTTATGACTTATACCCAACCTATTTTATTCTGCTTTGAGATTATACAATCCTTCAGAATGGATATTACCAAATCATAACTGCACCACGGTCCTGTTTCATAAAACTTGTTATCAATAACAAGTCACAATGATTGATATACAATGTAAGCTACTGAAATCACTGCATTTCATTGGCTGTGAACAAATTTGTCATAGAAATGTGGCAGTTGTTATTGGTAACAAGTTTTATGAAACAGGGCCCAGACCTTTAGCTATCCCTGTGGTGTGACTTGGCATTAAGATATTACCTGATGTCCGGAACAAATATACTGTTAAACAATAAAAGGAATAAAGTCTATCACTTAACACACAGAGGTGTTGCAAAACACAGAATAGACCCACTGA